>JAUNZO010003465.1:0-15790 GCA_031894775.1 Chloris gayana
AGGGTCTGTTTGTTTCCTCTCCTCTAAAATTTAAGATCTGTCATATCAAAGAGAATCTTATTATTTATGAATATTTCGATCAATTTAATGACAAAACCCTATTGACAGATTGGTGCTAATTTTCGAGATGAATCTAATGAGCTTAATTAATCTATATTTTGCTAAAGTGATGCTACAAGTAACCGTCTTCTAATCACGACTTAATTAACCTCATTAGATTCGTCTCGTAAATTAGTCTAGGGACCTGTAATTTGTTTTATAATTAAACTTTATTTAATACTCTTAAATAATAAGATTCTTTTCGATGCTGACAATTCTAAAATTTAGACCTTAGGAAACGAACACATCCTAAGGCCACCCTAAGGGCAAAGTATCAGATGGGTGACCAGGCAAAGTTCAGGTCACCGCGCCGGTTTCTACTCTCACTGTAATACCCACAGTGGAGAATTTGTTTCCAAGGTGCTTTATTGTATCATCAGCTTCTTGGACAATATGGAGAAGGAGAACTTGGTCTGGTTGATTCTACTGCATGACTGTAAAATACAGGGCACACATATTTTCTGAAGTTTATTATACCTGGACATTCTGAAGTCCTGGAGATCAGACTACCTGAATTTCACTGAAACATACCGTGCTCTTCTTCTGAATCAGTTACAGCACCGATACAGACAAAGGAGAAGCGAGGCAATTAGTACAAGCTTTTTATATTCGCTTGATCCAGCGATGAGAACATGGGCCAACGGTAATGCATGGATGGATGGACAATCGTTACTCCAGTACTACATGTCGTGTCGAGTTAAGCCGCGGGAGAGGAGACCTGGACCATGCAGAGCTCGCGCCCGCGGCGGGTCCGCGCTATTGTAGATTGTTGAATGCCCTGACCGTGCATACGGGGTCGCTCGGCAAATCATGGCCCCGACCGGAGCGGGGCGGATTTGAACATGCTTTGCAGGTACTCGTACGGGTCCTTGTGCTGGCCAACAGCAGAGCAGAGCGAAGCAACAACAGTGCCACATGCATCGCAGCTGCGACTGTTGCCGCGCCCCACAGGCCGAATTGGACTGGCCGGCGTCACTGCGCTTGCATCAATAGGCCACAGGACGGGGCAATAGTGCGTGGAGACGCAGCGGAATGCGGCCCCGGGCAGACAGAGGCGCCGCTGCCATGCAATGCTGCAGTGCCAGGTAGATCTAGCCAATGTGGAGATGGAATGACCACGATGTACAGTTCTGTCCGTTGTCGATGTACGACGTACGAGTAGGGAACGAACGGCTTTGGAAATAAATCGAGTCCGAGTGGAAAGGCGTGAAGATTAAACGGGCGGGGATCGCATTAGACCAGAGTATACTGTATATTGTTCATCAGATGCGGGTTATGGAAATTTGGATCGAGCATCAGCTACGAAGTGCATGGATCAAGACGAGTCAGCGAGAACTGAGAAGTGTACTATGGCCATCCAATCATCCATCCATATAACTAAGCAGCATGTGTGGAAGCAATTCTGCTTAAAGTTTCAATTCAATTAAGGCTGTGTTCGTTTCAGTAGGATCTAAATTTTAGAACTGTCACATCAAAAAGAATCTTATTATTTAAGAGTATTAAATAAAATTTAATTATAAAACAAATTACAGACCCCTAGACTAATTTACGAGACGAATCTAATGAGGTTAATTAAGTTGTGATTAGAAGACGATTACTCGTAGCATCACTTTAGCAAAATATAGATTAATTAAGCTCATTAGATTCATCTCGAAAAATAGCACCCATCTGTCAATAGGGTTTTGTTATAAATTAATCGAAATATTCATAAATAATAAGATTCTTTTTGATGTGACAGATCTTAAATTTTAGAGTGAAAATCCCCAAATTTAGCTGACTGGCTCCAACGACATTGGCCCATTATAACCAAGGCCTCGAACGCCCATTGACTCTCAAATTGGCCCACTCCACGAAACACTGGACGGCCCGCAATCTTTTGGTTACTTTTCACTCTACCCCTTTTACTTCGAGTACACTTCACGTCTTCTTCACCCCTCCACTCTGGTCCACTGGCCCCACAGCCTCGCCACACTTCACGGGGCAGTACGAGTTGGTGCATCTGCGTCCTTCCCCTCTGCACGACGACGAGCTCGTCTCGTCTTGCTCTACCACCACCTCGCTCCCACTCACATCCCAACAACTTCGTCACTACAGCCTCAGCTGCGCCTCCTTCACGTCTTCCTCCTCGGCGGCAGCGGCGCCGGCACCGGCGACATGGCCATCCCCGTCGAGGAGGCCATCGCCGCCCTTTCCACCTTCTCGCTCGAGGTAGGCATTTTCTACTCTCCTCCCACCTTCAATTCCCACGCCCGTCCCTATTTCGCGCCTGATCTGGGCGCTCTCGGAAACGCTATGCGGAATGCGCCGCGCTCGCATTTTTTCACCCACCGTATGGGTGGTTGCTTCCCACGCTTATCGAGCAGCGACGCGAATTGGTGGGGCTACTTTAAGCGTTTGTCCGTGTACTGCTGTTTAACCTTCAGAATGCTCGATGGAAGCCTGAATCTAGGGACTCGGGTGTCGAATTGGTTTAGTCTTTAAGTCTGGGTTGAGTAGCTGGGATTGCTCATGTGGATATGTGGGGATAGTCGAATCCATATTGATAATTCTGTCTGATATCAAGGTCTAGTTGAAATGTCGGATGTGGATGGTTTACTTTCAATGCTTTTTAGTTGAAATATATAGAATGATGATGTTATAGACTACTGTGCCACCAACTCTAGCTGTTATGGTGCTCCTTGTCAATCCAAACAGCTATTAAGTGTATTCTCTACTACCATAATATTTGTGTACTTATAATTTATAGTAATTTAAATTATGTTACGGGGAGGTTTCATGTGATTGCTTTCCTCTACTGATTGTGAGTGTGCTTAGCGTTCGCACTTCTAGCTTGTATTTGCTCACTCATTTAGTGACTCAAGAGAACAATATTCTGCAGTATGCGGCATGTATCCTTTTTTGCATCAGTTTGAATGTGTGTGCTCGTTGGATTCAGCTTTCAAATTAATTAGGCAAATTTCAAATTTCAGGATGAACAACCAGATGTGCAGGGGTTAGCTGTGCTCCTGTCAAGTGAAAGATATGCAACTAACAGCCCTATTGGTATGTGATACACACATGATATCACATTTTATATTGTCGGTTTTAAGCATGCTTTTCTACATAGTTGTCATGGTGATCCCTGATTGCCAGATGGCACCAAACAGCACATTACCAAACTCTTCTGCACATCATGCAGCCTGATTTTTTTGATTAATTTTCCTTTTCCGCTTAGATAAATGTGTACTGTCAAACACAAATTTTTGTAGTTGTGTCTATATATTGAGTTTTGCCATGGTTTCTTAGTGCACCATTGCCAACTGAAAAAGTGTAATTTTGTATTCAGAATACAGTGATGTTGCTGCGTATCGTCTATCGTTAGGAGAAGATACAAAAGCAATCAATCAGCTGGTATGTTTCTCTCGATTGTAATGCACATCCTTTTTGCTTCTCAATCTGTAACTCTAGGTCCTTTCCGGGAACCGAAGTCTTTGAGATATGTGACTTCTTTGTTTTTTTCCATTATCACCATCATTACCGTGGTTTTTTTATAAACCCATCATTACCATGGGCTAATAGTACCTTCCCTCAAGCATAGTAATTTTTGGCAATTTTCCATCATACTCGCTTCCCGTCACCACTATCGTCTGGCGGTGTTGAGTTATGGCAATGCATACTTGGAATATTCTAGAACATTTGGGAAAGCACAAGAGAAAAGATATTTGCCATGAAAGATTCTAGAATTATTTATTCATGGCAAAGTAGAGAAGAGTGTAGAATCTAGATACTTATGTGTGGTAAGAAATATCTAGATATTAGGATAAGGATGAGAATATTCTAGAGTTAGATATTTTAGTTAGAAGAGTGTGGAATGTTGCCACATGACAACATCCTAGTGATCGTGTGTAAGTATAAATAGGGGTGCCCTCTACCCTTCAAGGTACCATGCCATGGAGCCATAGAAGCCACCACATGTGAAGGCATGGAAAAGGTTGCTATGATATGTCTTAGAGTCTAGGAGTTAATGGTGAGTCCTAGATTGATAGTAGTGGTGTGTAGCCACGAAGAATGTTGTGTATTGTTTCAAGTTTATCTTATGAATAAAGGTTAAGCTCTTTTCTAAAGAGTTGGTCTCCCAAGTTAGTAGAGTAAGGTGAAGATCTCCTCGATATAGATAGAAGGTTGGGTTTGGGTCCACATAAGAAGTGGTATCACACCAGTTTGGTACCATTTCTAGTAAGTCGGTGTCGGCCTAGGAACATTGATTTCCCAACAATTGGTATCGGAGCGAGGGCGGTCCGGGATCGCCAAAAAGAGGGACGAGTCTCCTACAAGTGCGGGGCACTTATGTTGGAGACTATAGTCGAAGATCACGATCCGGGACCGTGAAGTGAAGAACACCTGGTCCGTGACCAAGTGTAATGCGAGGGCAGTTTGAGACTGCCCGTAGAGGGAGGAGTCTGTTGTAAGTGCAGGGCACTTACCTTGGTCGGTGCGGTCGGTAAGCACGGGGTGCTTACATTGCTCGGTGTGGCACCGAGTGGCACTAGAGGAGAAATCTGCCGAAGAGCACGATGCTGGGATCGTGGAGAACGCTGGTCCGGGACCAAGCGTAGTTGACGCCGGGCGTCGGTCGAGATGACAGATTTCGGAGTGCAAGAGAAGTTGTGATAGGCATCGAAACAGATCCTCCAGATGCGGAGCGAAGGAGAATGCGAAGCCTTGCAAAAGCGTGCGTGGAAGGAGGCAAGGCTACGTTGGTGTTGAAGAAGACAATTGAGGAGAGATATGGAGAAACCGAAGGCGATTTGGGAGACATTGGCAAAGTGGAGAATCGAGAGATGGCAACCAGTAGGAAAGCAAGTATGCATTGAGAGGGAGTGTTGAGTTATGGCAATGCATACTTGGAATATTCTAGAACATTTGGGAAAGCACAAGAGAAAAGATATTTGCCATGAAAGATTCTAGAATTATTTATTCATGGCAAAGTAGAGAAGAGTGTAGAATCTAGATACTTATGTGTGGTAAGAAATATCTAGATATTAGGATAAGGATGAGAATATTCTAGAGTTAGATATTTTAGTTAGAAGAGTGTGGAATGTTGCCACATGACAACATCCTAGTGATCGTGTGTAAGTATAAATAGGGGTGCCCTCTACCCTTCAAGGTACCATGCCATGGAGCCATAGAAGCCACCACATGTGAAGGCATGGAAAAGGTTGCTATGATATGTCTTAGAGTCTAGGAGTTAATGGTGAGTCCTAGATTGATAGTAGTGGTGTGTAGCCACGAAGAATGTTGTGTATTGTTTCAAGTTTATCTTATGAATAAAGGTTAAGCTCTTTTCTAAAGAGTTGGTCTCCCAAGTTAGTAGAGTAAGGTGAAGATCTCCTCGATATAGATAGAAGGTTGGGTTTGGGTCCACATAAGAAGTGGTATCACACCAGTTTGGTACCATTTCTAGTAAGTCGGTGTCAGCCTAGGAACACCGATTTCCCCAACAGGCAGCATGCCACTACAGTGTACAATTCCACAAGCTCAATGCTGCTATTATTAAATTTGGTCGATTCTTTTGTGATAACAATTTGAAGTGCATCTAGGTCTTGGGATCTGTGCTAAATTGTTGGAGATGTTCCTGAAAATTGTTAGGAAGTGCATTTGTTTTTTTTTTTTTTGATTGGGAACACACCGGGAGAGACTCCCAGAATGATATTCGGGTCACTGGTGCGGCACCAGGGTTCGAACCCTGGTGGGCACCCTCGCAGCCAGTGGACTTTGCCACTGCGCTGTGAGTGCCTTTGCAGGAAGTGCATTTGTTGAAATATGGAATGTGCAATTTTTTTCCCCATGCCTGCGGAATCAAATTCTCTTCTGCAAGATTCCTGTGTCCTTATTATACGTGAGAAAAGTGTGGTTTGGAGGACAGAAAATTTCCTGGAAAGTTTTTTTTTAAATTTTTGTTGCCACAGAATGCTTTACTCATTTCATTCTTTTTTATCATTATTGTCTTATCATCTTTTTGTAATCACACTACTTTATCTTGCATCATTTTACTTATCTTTGAAATTTTGTTGCATTATATGAACTGCAGAATGCACTGATCCAAGAAGGAAAAGAAATGGCATCTTTGCTATACACATACCGTAGCTGTGTAAAAGCGCTACCTCAGGTTAGCTTCAGTTAACTTTGTCTGGTCATTGATTGTGTTTGAGAGCTATTCCATTATGCCATTATGTTGTAGATTTTTTAATAGGGAAGTTCGCTCGTGGCTACGGGTCCTTTATTAGATATACTTTTCATCATACCCTGTTTTCTCTCCAGTTAGCAGCATATCGATATGCCACTTGTATGACATGAAAGTAAAGATTAATTTTCAACTCTTTTTACTAGCCTCCACAAATTGAAGACAAACAGTAGATCTACTAGAAGAGTAGAGATCATCGCTTATTTAGACTACTCCCATTTCACACCTTCCATATCTAATGAATTGAAATCTGGTTGACCTATCAGTTTTTTATTTGTTGATCAAACCTGGTTCTACTCTGATTTCCGAATTTGTTAGTTCCCTAAAGTTTGAGTGTCTTGTTGAGTATGGTTCCTCTTTTTAACTAAACTTATTTCAGAACACCTGGTACTCTGTTACTATCCATGAGACTCCTAAATTATCCAATATGTTTCCTTTCACTTCCTTTTAATTTATCTTCCTCGCTTTTGCTTCCCTTTTTCATCTCTAGCCTAAACCAACTTGCTTGGGGCTAAAAAGGCTTTATTGTTGTTGTAGAAGCCCAGTCTCCTGTCGTTTGACCACTGTCTTGTGAATAATAAATTATAGAACCTTGAATGCAGCTACCTGACTCAATGAAGCACAACCAAGCAGACTTGTATCTGGAAACCTATCAAGTTCTTGACTTGGAAATGAGCCGTTTACGTGAAATTCAGAGATGGCAAGCATCTGCTGCTTCTAAGGTAATAGCTTCACAGAGTCGGGTTGAGGGTATGTTTATTTGGCACTTCATGCATATCGAGTTTCACACCTTTGTGTGATGTTGCAGTTGGCAGCTGACATGCAGAGATTTTCCAGGCCTGAGAGACTTGTTAATGGACCTACGATCACTCATTTTTGGTCTGTTCTTTGTTTTTCCGCTGTTACTTGGTTTTCGGAAATATTTCCTGAACTAGTTTGTTATATATTATCACACATTCTCTGTTATAATTTAGTAGCAGCCTTTCTTTTCCTTTCCAATTGAGAATGGGATACATGATTTTATCTTCATGTTGCGCATGTGATAATGATGCAGGTCTATGCTGAAGTTACTTGATGTTCTTCTGCAGCTCGATCATCTTAAGAATGCAAAAGCAAGTATACCTAATGATTTTTCATGGTATAAAAGGTACATGGTCATGCTTTGCTTTTTGGAGTACATATTGGGGAATGACAGAACCGAGTGGATGCTTTAAACTGCCAATGCCTTTCTCATTGTTCAATATCTGAAGTTGATTTCTAGTTTTTCATGCCTTGTTTAGTTGTACTGATATTATACATTATAGTTTTTCATGCCTTGATTCTACATTCATCTCCATTTCGGTCTTAAATTATATCCCATTTTTTGTGGCTGTTTAATGTAACGTTTGCATGCATTAGTTTTCAATATACTGCTCAAGTCGCCATGAGTTAATACTTTGGATGAGTAATAATATTTTCTCAACACTGAAGAACTTCCAAAAACTTGTACCCTATGAGCTGTAGTGGCGTAGAGTAGCCCGTGCAACTTTCATTGTATTGCATTTACTGTAGATTTCGTAAGGTTACCATGCATTTTGCAACATGATTTGAACATGCTATGCTTCCAAATAATAATTCTAGTTTTACTACTTACATGCTAGATTTAGATACTTTGATGGTAAATCTTATTTTGTTTTCTATAGCACACCCATGTGTAATTGATAATCCATCTTGTAAATGCAACAATTATTGATTTTTTATTACATTATTGTGTAGAACATTTACTCAAGTAAGCTCTCAGTGGCAGGATACCGACACCATGAGAGAAGAGCTGGATGACCTTCAGGTTACTCTTTTGTCATGTTTTTTTATTACACCTTGTTATTTTCGAATATTGGATCGTTTGACATATGTAATGTTTAACATCTTAGCTTGTATCTATGCATTTTGAAATTGATTTCTTGCTTGCACTTGCAGATTTTTCTGAGCACCAGATGGGCCATCTTACTAAATTTGCATGCAGAGATGTTCCGGACAAATACGTATCCTGCGCTCTGCGTTTTATAGACAATCTTTATGAATTCTGTGAGACAATTTTGTTAGGCAAAAGTTTTAAAATTGATGTTTTTTTTCGGTTTACTACAAGATTCTTTCTCCTGTAATCTGCTGTTGGTGAGACAGTATTACTTTACATGATAAACTGAAGATAAATACATTGCTTTTGTAACAAATATGCAGCAACAAGATTGCGTGTAAAATACTTGCTGAAAGATAACTTATTTTAACACCATTGCCATAGATTGCATACTTGCAATTCTCAGTCAATTAACTTCATGTAAAATTTCAGATGGCTACTGAATACACGTATTACTTTGCACATGTTATCCTGGAACAATTGATTGTTCTCATCTGTGGCTGCTTCACTTTATTTGCCCATTTGGTATTGACTTTCTTAACTAAAACAACAGTGTTGAAGATATTCTACAAGTCCTTATAGTATTTTGTGTGGAGTCATTGGAGTTGGACTTTGCTCTTCTCTTTCCTGAGCGCCATACTCTACTTCGTGTTCTCCCAGTTTTGGTTGTTCTAGCGACCTCATCAGAGAAAGAGAGTGATTCACTTTATAAGAGAGTGAAGATAAATCGTCTTCTCAACATTTTTAAGGTTTGATTATCTTTTTGTAGAAATCAACTTTATCTGCTTAACGTTATAACCTGGTTATGCTTCCACTCACATTTTTCACTTTGAACTTACTATTGCTCCTACCTACTTTCTGCAGAATGATCCAGTTATTCCGGCATTTCCAGATCTGCATCTCTCACCTGCTGCTATTTTGAAGGAGTTGTCATCATATTTTCAAAATTTTTCCAGTCAAACTCGCCTCCTTACTCTTCCAGCTCCTCACGAAATTCATCCTAGAGAGCTACAAGAATATCCTTTGCCCTAAATTTTTTTGTGGAAAATTCTTTCGTCAAAGTTTTCTAAGCATTTTCATTAATTGGTTCAAACAAATGTGCTATTTCACGTTATCAAAAGTCACTAGTATAGTCTACAGAAATAGCAACCCCATGATATTCCATGTTATATGTAGCTACGTAAATAGAAGGAAATTTGTCGGAGCATGATAAATAGCATGATTGGAATGAACTAAATTTACATACAGCAGGGCAGGCCATGCATGAATTTCCTGAACTAAACCACTTATCAGAGACATTACTTGATTCTAAATCACATGGGAACTATTCGAGCTGAGCATGATGACTTCTCTATACGTTTTGCCTCTGCTATGAATCAGGTGAGAATGATGAGCTACCATTGTTAATGCTCTGATAAATAGTAATCAGAACATTGTTTCGGTCTTTCCTTTCTAGTGAATTCTCTACATCTGCAAGTCCCCCAAAGGAGAACTTCAAAATATTCATTTGCCTCTCAGATAATGACTTTTATTTTTATTTGATGTTCTGTTGCATGCATTAACATTGATCTTTCTTTCAGATGGTAACATTAAAGTCATCAGATGGTGTAGATAATGACTGGTCTAGGGATATTAAAGGGAACATGTATGATATTGTTGTTGAAGGCTTCCAGCTTCTCAGCCGCTGGACTGGCAGGATATGGGAACAGTGTGCTTGGAAATTTTCTCGCCCCTGTAAAGAACCACCTGTTTCAGATTCTCAACAAAACTCCGCAACATTTTTTGATTACGAAAAGGTCCTCCTCTCTTCTCTTTTCCGGAACGACTATGAATATTCTTCTTGCAAGTACTTCCATCTCTTTTTGTAACTTTAGATATAACTCAACACATGGATATTCTGTTTTAGAGAAAGAAATCACTCTATCTGCTGTTCAGTCTGTCTAGGTCTTTTATCTCAATCAGTATTTCTCTGCACCTTTCAAACTTAAGGGCAAAGATTGATCAACTAAAAAAAGTTTCTAGCAGCATTTAGCACCACCATCGTCCACCATAGGCTCCATAGCCCCAGGAAGACAAGGTCAACATCTCAGCTCTAGCTTCCTGGAATCATGTACCCTCCACTGCTCCCATGCCAGTGAATAATTGTGTCATTGTGAACCAGCACTGAAACATGTTTGACGCCTCAACAAATTTTGATGGTCCCCAGTAGCATTTTAAATCTTCTACCATTCTGTAGCTTATAGCTTACTTCATTTCAGTGTTGGCTGAGTATTCAGAACATGCATCTTGAAGCAGCAAGTGTTTCATTGTCTCACAACCTGTATTTATTGCTTATTTGTGCCTTTTTCCCTTCACTACTTTTGTATTATGGTTCAGGTAGTACGTTGGAACTATACTGCAGAAGAACGAAGGGCTCTGCTTGAATTAATTGGTTACATAAAGAGCATTGGGTTGATGATGCAACATTGTGATACCTTAGTATCTGAAGCTTTATGGGAAACAATACATATGGAGGTCCAGGATTTTGTTCAGGATAAACTAGATACTATGCTTCGTACAACTTTTAGAAAGAAGAAGGACCTTTCTCGGTAACTTGTTATTTTTCTCAACCAGCCTTTTATTTACCTGACATTTGACATTGCATATTATCAACAGTTCTAGTAGGCTCAGATGTTTAAGTTGTCTATTTATTTCGGGGATTGACATACTCTGAACTGAATTGTGTTGGACATTGCACTTCTAAAATTTGAGAATGGATTTGGAAAGGTTATAAATCTTAATTATTTCTCATTGTTATTCTTTCAGGATTCTCTCTGATATGCGAACCCTCTCGGCAGATTGGATGGCCAACTCTAGCAAGGTGGATCCTGAACAGCACTCACTGCACCAAGATAATGAGGACATGAGACAAAACACATTTTACCCAAGACCAGTTGCACCAACTGCTGCACAGGTTTTGTTAATGTTTTCAAATATGCACTGAACTATGAATTATGTTATAATATCAGCCCCTGCACTGCCTGCTTTTAGCAGTTAACTGGATTAAGATTTGTTGAGAATCCCACGACTAAACTGTAATATCTTTTCATCTAGTTAATCTTTTTTGTGATACATTATTTAACTTTCATTGTCCGTATCTAGTTACTACCCCCCCCCCTCCTCCCCTTCCCCAAAAAACTCATTTGGACAAGATGCATAGTTCTAAGCACCTTATCTTTTTATTTTTATTTGTGCTGTAAAAATTAAGCTTTATTTTTGTTAGTACTTGGTAGAATGTATTGTATTCACTGTACTTCTAATTTAACTTATACTGTTGTAACAAATGCCTTTACAGATTCATTGTTTGCAATATCTTATCTGCGAGCTTGTATCTGGTGGTAATATGAGAAAACCTGGAGGACTATTTGGGAATAGTGGATCTGGCATACCTGTGGAAGATCTTAAACAACTAGAGACATTTTTCTACAAGCTCAGTTTTTTCTTGCATATTCTGGACTACACAGGTGCCTGCCTCTTCCTTTTTGCTGTGTCAAACTTGAACAAAATGTAATTAACATATGCTTAAAGTTCCCCTTCACATGTCCTCATAATTTATTCCTGGGGAAGTATCAAACCAACAAGTTGTCGCATTACTCAAGAATCATTGATCTTAATCTGAATTCTGTACTTAACAGTCTTCATCTCTGTTCTGTTGGAGAGTGCAATTAACTGTTAGTATTTTTGGGCACATGCAGCCACCATCGGGACGCTAACTGATCTTGGGTTTCTGTGGTTCAGAGAATTTTACCTTGAATCTTCCCGTGTTATTCAGGTGAAGCACTATTGTATTTCTTAGAGAAGTGTTTTGAAATTTAAGATCATGGAAATTATTAATTAAAATTTGAATGTAAATACCTGATAGAACAATTTTAGATCATGGAAATTATTAATTAAATTTAGATCACGGGAATTATTAATAAATTTTAGATCAGCGATTTTTTTTTTCTGAATTATCTGATAGAACGATTGGTTTCTGATTAGTGTGCCTTCTCTTTTGCTGTTCATCCTTAAGCTATTTTTTCAATCAATATTTGTTCTGTCCTTATTACTCCATAAGGTTTTAGGATGCCGCAATGATCCTGTATCGGTGGTCACACCGGGCAGGTAGTCACATAGTTAATTGATAATGGTCTAATCCAATTTAAACTTCACATATTCAATCTTGCTTATCTGATCATAGCTCATGAAGTCTTCACTCCGCCGGTGTTGATCGGAAGACTTTCTTGAGTCGTCTCAACACTCGCCGGTCCCAAGCCCGGATAAAGGAGGAGGGGTTGTGTTAGGCTTGGCGAGCCAACAACTATTTAGCCACTCAAATGGATATGAAACCCACAAGAAATTCGTTGGGGCGTTCCTCGTCGAGCGACGCGCCACATCGGAACCCGGGTGTGGTGTTAAATGAGCAAGGGCCGGGTCGCCGCAACCTTAGTGGCGCGCCACATCGGAACCGGGTGTGGTGTTAAATGAGCAAGGGCCGGATCGCCGCAACCTTAGTGGCGCGCTACATCTACGCCGGGTGTAGTGAAAAATAAGCAAGGGTCTTTGCACCTCCTCGACGGGTGCAAAGGGTAAGGAAGTTAGCCGAGCCAACTAGGATTCGCCTAGGTAGTTGGAATGTAGGATCCCTAACGGGTAAGTTACGAGAGCTAGTCGATGTAGCAATTAGAAGGCGGGTAAATATCCTATGCGTCCAAGAGACTAAATGGAAGGGTCAAAAAGCGAAGGAAGTGGAGGATACGGCTTCAAGCTTTGGTACACGGGGACAACATCCGGTAGGAATGGTGTAGGCATTTTGATCGATCGGAGCCTTAAGGATGGAGTTGTAGATGTGAGGAGGCAAGGCGATCGGATTATCCTTGTTCGGTTAGTTGTTGGAGATTCGGCTCTAAATGTGATCGGTGCCTATGCCCCCGGGTAGGTCTTAGTGAGAGCATCAAGAGGCGGTTACGGGAAGATCCGGATAGTATGGTTAGTACCATACCTATTAGTGAGAAACTCTTCATAGGAGGAGACCTTAACGGCCACGTGGGCGCGACAAATGTAGGGTTTGAGCGGGTACACGGGGGCTTTGGATATGGTACTAGGAATCAAGAAGGGGAAGAGATCCTAAGCTTCGCGTTGGCCTACGACTTGTTGATAGCGAATACCCTATTTAGGAAGAGGGAATCCCATCTAGTTACCTTTAGTAGTGGACGACACTCGAGCCGGATCGACTTTGTCCTAGCTAGGAGGGAGGACGGACGTGCTTGCCTAGATTGTAAGGTGGTACGGGGGAGTGTGTTGTTCCTCAACACAAGCTTGTGGTGGCGGACTTCCGCTTTCAAATACGTGCCCATCGGGGCAAACGTGCCAAAACCACGAGGACAAAGTGGTGGAAGCTAAGAGGAGAAGCGTCACAAACTTTTAAGGAGAGGATGCTAGATGAGGGACCTTGGGAGGAGGGAGAAGACGTCGACGACATGTGGTTAAAGATGGCAACATGTGTTCGGAAGGTAGCTTCGAAGTGTTTGGAGTGAGTAGGGGAGGCAAACAGAAGCGAAAGACACCTGGTGGTGGAATGATGAGGTGCAAAAGGCTATCAAGGAGAAGAAGGATTGCTTCAAGCGTCTACACGTTGACGGAGTGCAGCCAACATTGAGAGTTATAGAATAGCGAAGAGGGCAGCAAGGCGAGCGGTGAGTAGAGCTAAGGGCCGGGCATATGATGACCTTTATCAACGGCTAAGCACGAAGGAAGGGGAGAAGGATATTTACAAGATGGCTAGAAACCGTGAGAGGAAGACAAGGGACATAAACCAAATCAAATGTATCAAGGATGGTGCGGATCGACTTCGGTGAAGGATGAGGAGATCAAGTATAGATGGCGAGAGTATTTCGATAAGTTATTTAATGAGGAGAATGGGGGCCCTACCCTTGAGTTGGACGCTCCATTTGATGATACCAACAAGTGCTTCGTGAGGAGAATTCGTGAGATAGAGATCGGGGAGGCCTTGAAGAGGATGAAGGGAGGTAAAGCGATGGGTCCTGATGGTATCCCCATTGAGGTGTGGAGATGTCTCGGTGCTAGAGCGGTAGTATGGTTAACTAAGCTTTTCAACCTCATTTTTCGATCTAACAAGATGCCCGAAGAATGGAGGAGAAGTATATTAGTACCGATCTTCAAGAACAAAGGAGATGTTCAAAGTTGCACTAATTATCGTGGGATTAAGCCGATGAGCCATACGATGAAGCTCGGGAGAGGGTTATCGAGCATCGCCTAAGAGGAGTAACAAGAGTGACCCAAAACCAATTTGGGTTCATGCCTGGGAGGTCGACCATGGAAGCGATTTTTCTAATGCGACAATTGATGGAGAGATATAGGGAGCAGAAGAAGGACTTGCACATGGTCTTTATTGATCTCGAGAAGGCGTATGACAAAGTTCCGAGAAATGTCATGTGGTGGGCTTTGGAGAAGCACAAAGTTCCAACCAAGTACATTACCCTTATACGGGATATGTATAAGGATGCGATGACTTGTGTTCGGACTTGTGATGGGGACACCACCGACTTTCCAATTAAAATAGGACTACATCGGGGGTCGAGACCGAGCCCTTACCTATTTGCTTTGGTGATGGATGAGGTTACAAGGGATATTCAAGGCGATATCCCTTGGTGTATGCTCTTTGCCGATGATGTGGTCCTAGTTGATGAGAGTAGGGCGGGGGTTGATAGGAAGTTAGAACTGTGGAGGTACACGTTAGAGTCAAAGGGTTTCGGACTTAGCGGGAACAAGACCGAGTACATGAGGTGCGATTTCAGCTTGACTACACATGAGGACGGAGATGTTAGCCTCGATGGCCGGTGGTGACCAAGAAGGATACTTTTCGATACTTAGGATCGATGCTACGGAAGGATGGCGAGATTGACGAAGATGTTAGGCATAGAATTTCAGCCGGTTGGTTGAAATGGCGTCAAGCATCCGGCGTACTTTGTGATCGGAGGGTGCCACAAAAGCTAAAAGGTAAGTTTTATAGGACCGCGATTCGCCGGCAATATTATATGGTGCTGAATGTTGGCCTACAAAAAGACGACATGTCCAACAATTAAGTGTAGCGGAGATGCGTATGCTACGGTGGATGTGTGGACACACAAGAAGGGATCGGGTACGGAATGAAGATATTCGGGATAAGGTAGGAGTGGCTCCAATTGAGGAGAAATTGGTTCAACATCGATTGAGATGGTTTGGACATGTCCAACGTAGGCCTCCGGAGGCACCGGTGCGTAGTGGGGCTCTAAGGCGGGCCGATAATATAAAGAGAGGTAGAGGTCGACCTAACTTGACTTGGGAAGAATCGGTCAAGAGAGACCTTAAGGAGTGGAATATCTCCAAAGAATTAGCTATGGATAGGAGCGCTTGGAGGCAAGCAATCGACGTGCCGGAACCGTGACCTTTATGTTGCTCTAACTTTGTGTCTTATGGGTTTCATCTCTAGCCTACCCCAACTTGCTTGGGATTAAAGGCTTTGTTGTTGTTGTTGTTGTTGTTGTGCTGCTTAT
>JAUNZO010003466.1:0-14099 GCA_031894775.1 Chloris gayana
TGATAGCCTTGGTTTTTCCAGGTTTATAGCCTTGGTCGCAAGATGCCCCAACGGTCGACTCCGGGCGGCGCCCACGGCGATGCGCCGGCGACTCCGCCCCAAGATCCCTCCCCACCACTTCCCAACCCATTTTCCTCCGTTTCCAATCGCGCCTCCTTCGATCCTTCTCACCCGGAGCCAATTCCAACAACTCTCGCTGCGGTTCCGCTTGCAAATCCCGCAAGATCCGAGTGTCTTGAATCCTGCTCCGGTGAGCCCGCCCCAGTGTTGCAGGAAAGCTGTCTCCGTGCAGCAGATACTTGGAGGTTCCACTCCCATCCGCCTCTCCGGCAATCAGCGAAGGCCTCCTGTCCTTCCGACCTTGGCGTCCCTCCGCATGGCTATGTCCGTATCCCGAGGCGTGCGGAGGTGTCTCGGGCGGTGGGTTTAAAACCGCTTCTCAATCGTTTGACCGGCAGTGGCCCCGCTCCTTCGCGAAGTTGTTAAGCGGGGGATATGCCCGGCGTCGGCGTCGCCGGCGAGGTCGGGCAAGAAGGTACGGTTTAACCCCCAGCTCTCGGTTGCTCTGTTCTACGGGGACGACGCTCCTGCCTCCTTCCGGCCGTCGGGCCAGCCCACTCGGAGCCCCCGTGCCCAAGACACAAGGCCCTCTCCCAACCCTAGAACTAAGGCGCGGAGTCGGGGACGCGCCAAAAAGTGGCCAACCACCGCATTCACACCTCTCGCATGCATCCCATCCCTCAAACCAGCAGCCTCCACAGTGCAAAAACTTCACGGGGCTCAAGACCTTTCACATCAAGATCAATGGCAGCTGGTCAAGCCGAAGTACCGGTGGCGTAAAGAAAGAAGCATTTACTCCCCATCTCGCCAAACAACGCCCGGGCTCTTCCTTCTTCAAAGAGAAATTAAAGGGTAAATGTTTTAACCGCTTGTCCGCTACACACTTTCGGGCCAGCTGCAGAGAACCCACAAAATGCTTGGAAATGCAAAAGCATCGGACACTTAGCCGTTGCTTGCAAAGGTCTTCCCACTTCTGCCGATAGCCACCACTCAAGCACAACGCGGTCAAACTTCCTCAACCACTACAGCTGCCGCAGCTCCCCACCACCTCGCAAACCCGGCCTCCGCA
This sequence comes from Chloris gayana, assembly GCA_031894775.1. Taxonomy (NCBI): domain Eukaryota; kingdom Viridiplantae; phylum Streptophyta; class Magnoliopsida; order Poales; family Poaceae; genus Chloris; species Chloris gayana. The sequence continues at coordinate 1,130 of JAUNZO010003466.1, forward strand.
ACCATGGATCGACGACTCCCGTTACGTGGGGCTCCGCCGTCTCCGCGGCGGCGGGGTATCGCGCAGCGGGGCCGACCTCTTCGAGCGCATGGATCGGACTCACGACCGCGAGCCAACCCGTGGCCGTAGCGGTAGCCGCCACAGCCTCCAAGACCGGGTCCGGCTCGGGTCCCGACCTCGGTTATGACCTGCCGCTACGCCGGATGGGAGATCCGGGTGGGGGCTCCATGGAGCGGCGTCAAGGCCGCGGGTCCTCCCGCGCTCGTGGTGCCCATGATCACGACCGGGCGCGATCTCCGGACTTCGGCTATGACCTCCCGCTACGTCGTGTCGGAGATTTAGGTGGGGGCTCGGTTGATTTCCCTAGGAACCCTCGCCTACGCCCTCCTACAGCAAGGAAGATGATGCTCATGACAGAAGACATGGAAGATCGGGAAGCCCCGCTAACTAGCAAAGCGCCGGTGGTCACGGAGCATGGTGCACTTGGCTTGGGATCCAAAGATGAGCTCGGGGACGTCATCCATCATCACTTCGGCTTTCGCAAGCATGAGTTCCAGGTTTTTCGCAGATCTCCCGAGCCCTTCCTTGTGCTTTTCTCGAACAGGAGGATAGAGATGTAGTGTTTGCTCGGGGTAGAGTTGTTGAGGGTCCATACGAGTTCCGTTTCCACTCGTGGGATGCGGATCCGCATGGCAATAGGTCTGTTTCTCCCCTTTCATGTTAAGCTATCTCTTGAGGGCATTCCGCAGCACGCTTGGTTTGGTGAAACAGACTAGTTGCATCCTCGGAGATGAAGTGGTCATTCACCATGTGGATGAAGAGACTCACAAGCAGGGCGACCAGCGGGTCTATGTGTGTTGGGCCTTCCGCCAAGATCCTAACCTCGATCCCAAGAGTGGCCTTCCTAACCCCGGTTCGTCGTACGGGTGAACTGCGAGATGAACCACAACTTCACTTCACCAGGCCACGCAGCATGAAAAGAGGCACGAGTGTACCGTATCTTCATCCACCTGGACTATGTGGAAGACCTTCACTTCTACCACTACCCACCGGAGGAATTAAGGGATGAAGGCAGGATTCCCCCGCGTGAGTTTCATTGGCAGCTTGGTCGCATGGATGGGGACACCGATGAGGACAATGGGCAGATCTGGGACCTCACCTGCAGACCCATATCCGGCCACCGCAGCCAAGGGACGATGAGGACGACGACAGCGGGACCGCCGTCCGCGTAATCGAGACTTCATCACACGGATGTCAAGATGGTTTGATAGTAAAAGTTGTTCCAAGAGTAGGGAGCAGGGGCGCCATGCAGGGCGTGGAGGGGTCGCGGCGAGGCCTCTCAAGGCCGCCACCGGCGCCACCGGGCAAATTCGGTTGAACCGGCGAACTCGGATGCCATACACATTATCCCTAATGACACCCTCTTCCAGGCTCCCTTGCAGTGCAGCCTAGCGCGCCGGGTGCCCCCGCAGCCACTATGCAGCCCTCGCACGATGGATACCGCTTCGTTTGATCAATCCGAAGTGGCAGCACGGAGCTACAACGAACAAGTTGCTATTACCTTCCCCTTGGTGGAGTCACGGAGGACTGAAATCGATATCGTTGTCCAGGATCCCCGGACTCAAACCGCCCCGCACAGGCGCCTAATCTGTCGATCACAGCCTCTCGAGCCTCGAAATACCCCCAACTTCGACACCAATTGCGGAACATCCGTGCTCCCGGTGTCAAGCCCGCAACAAATTGATGAAGTGATCCTGCAGCAAGGCAAAGACCTACATGAGCTGCTCCGCCTCTTCAAGGAAACTACATCCGCACCGATCTCTTCCCGCATTCTCGCCCACCCCCACCCATAAGGTGATTGCTACCGAAGCGCAACGGATCCTGGATGACCAGGTGGAGGCTACCACAGCAGTTCGCAAGAGCTCCTCGGTTGGTGAACAAGCTCAAGAAAGGCAAGAGCATTGTCGTAATGGCACAGGATCTTGTAGCCAAGAGATGTGGTATCTCAAGGAGGATCAGCAGCTGGACAACATGACACTACAACAATATCTAGACATGTACAAGCAGCCACCGACCCAAGAGGCTACCGAGGCGATAATGAAACTCACGTAAATTGCTCAACATGCAAAACAGAAGAAGAAGAGTGACAAGAACAGCCGGAAGACGGTGGCCGTGAGGATTAACTCCAAAAAGGCGGGAAGACGGGCAGCAAGGCCTTAGCCGCTGCCCCGGGACCGGTCGTCTAACTGGAACCTCGCTGGTCGAAGTTGCCCTCCTAGTTATCTATGAGTCTATGTTTTAGCTTTTCCACCGCACCGCATTATGTGTCGCCTCGCCCATGCCGTTGCGAGGAATCTACCTCTAGTTGTATTCCCGAACCTCCTCATGATCCCCGAACCGGTTGCCCGGATGGGGGCCGATCCCCACGTTGCATGCTTGTCATGGTGTTGTTTGACTACAAGCTATGCTGCTGGGAGTCTTCAGTGCTCCCTTTCGTTTCTTGTCTTGGGTTGATCTCGCTTGTTTCATATGGCTCTTAACTCCACCAACTATAGCTTCATGACTTGGAACGTCGGGGGTCTCAATGCTGCTGCCGCACAAGAGGATGTCAAGCAGATAATCTCGATCTACAGGCCGGACATGGTCTCGCCCGCAAGAGACCAAGATGACGCAGATTTCAAAGGCAACGATCGAAAGTCCCTTGGTCCCGATTATGAAGATAACTTCTGCTACTTACCTTCTTCTGGGGCAACCGGTGGGATCTTACCGGCTGTTAGGGGCACACACCTGCAACCGCATAACCCCCACACCACCGCTAACACTATCACGGCAAAGATCCACGACCTCCAGCCGACAATCCGACCGGATGGTAACGAGTGTTTATGGTCCACAGGGTGATCCGGAGAAGAAAATGTTCCTCCGAGAATTAAAGCGTATAAAAAACATGGTGGCATCTCGATGGCTGCTACCGGGGACTTCAACCTAATCTACCAGGCAGAAGACAAGAGCAACGGCAGATTGAATAGAAGGTCGATGGCTCGGTTCGGAAGAACCCTAAACCACCTGCAGCTCAAGGAAATACCATTAATAGGCAGGCGTTTCACATGGAGCAATAACCAGCAGCAGCCTACGCTCACGAGAATTGACCGGGCCTTCGCTTCGTCGGAATGGGAGATGCTTTTCGGGAACCCGATCCTACAGCCCCTCTCGTCCTCTACCTCGGACCACCGCCCCTTGCTCCCGACGCCTCCGGATAGCCCAAAAGTGAAGCATTTTTTCAGGTTTGAATCCTATTGGATCAACATGCCCGGATACCGGGAATGTGTGAATGAAGCTCGGTCCAAACCGGTGCACAGCCGGCATAATCCGTTCGCTATACCGCACATCAAGCCGATGAGAACAGCGAAAGCGCTTCGGAGTTGGGCAAGGACTCGGTGCCCCAAGGAAAATTTGCGGCTGCAGTTTGCCGGGAGGTCATCAAGCAACTAGAACAGGCACAGGAAAACCGAGCGCTTTCGGATGGCGAGCGAACCCCGGTGGCCTCACTCAAAGCCGCATCGCTTGGTTTAGCAGCTATTGAAAGAAGCCGAGCAAGGCAGAAATCTAGGCTTACCCGGCTTCGAAAGGGAGACGCCAACACGAAGTACTTCCACCTCATGGCCAATGCTCGCAAGAAGAAAAACTTCATACACAGCTTGCGTGACATCCCAAGGTGTGGTCACTATGCAGCGGGACAAACAATCAGCGGTTCACGCACACTTCCTTCAAGACACCGGCTCCTATGTGCCAAGAACTTGTTCCCTAAACCCGGATGCTCTAGAATGGGAAGCACGAGACCTGGAACACCTAGACCTCCCCTTCACGGAACAGGAAATTCAACATGTGATCATGCAAGCACCGAAGGAGAAGGCACCCGGCCCGGATGGCTTCATTGGCGCCTTCTTTTCATCCCGCTCGGGATATCATAAAAGGGGACATCATTCAGGCACTAATCCTTTTCTCCGAGTTGAACCAACAGGGCCTTCAATTCCTCAACCAGGCTTATGTAGTGCTCATCCCAAAAAAAGAGGCACCCCTCAAGATCTCGGACTACCGACCGATCAGCTTAACCCACAGCCTTCGCCAAGATAGCCACAAAAATCCTTGCCAACAGATTGGCCCCAGAGCTGGACAGAGTTAATCTCCATCAACCAAACAGCGTTCATTAAAAAACGGTGCATTCATGATAATTTCGTGTATGTCCAGGAAGTCATCCGTGACCTATACAAAAAGAGGATCCCATCTCTCTTCATTAAGCTTGACATCTCTAAGGCGTTTGACACAGCCAATTGGCCATACCTGCTAGACATAATGACACATCTCGGTTTCAGTCAAAGATGGAGAAATTGGATCTCTTCGCTATGGTGCACAACATCTTCACGCTTCCTAGTCAATGGAGAACCCGGGCAACGAATTCTTCACCTGTCGCGGCGTCGGGCAAGGGGACCCTCTCTCCCCGATGCTCTTTTTGCTTGCCATGGAACCGCTTCACCGTCTTTTTGCCAAAGCCCAGCAGCAGCAGCTCCTGCCTCGATTGAGCAATGGTTGTGACACATTCAGGATGTCTCTCTATGCGGATGATGCGGCAGTTTTTATCCACCCGACACCACATGACATTATGGTGACCAATTGTATCTTGGAAACTTTTGCTGCGGCTAGTGGACTGTTCACCAACATGCTCAAATCAGAATTCTATCCAATTAGATGTCGGGGACTCGACTTGCAATTCCTCTTGCAGCATGGATGGACATGCTCGAGTTTTCCCTGCACCTACCTGGGACTCCCCTTACAAATCCGACGAGCATCCCGTGCAACGATGCAACCGCTTGTTCGGAAAGTTGCGGACCGATTGCCAGGTTGGAAAATGGATTTCTTGACTTATCCGGGACGGGAGCTGCTAACTAAATCCGTACTCACAGCCATGCCAACCTACTTCATGTCGGTGTTCAAACTAAGTCGTTGGGCAATCAAGCAAATGGATAAATACCGCAGAAGCTTCCTATGGAAGGGGCGTGATCCGGACAATGTAAGGGGCGGCCATCGCTCGGTTAATTGGCAGACATGCCTTAGGCCTAAGAAATGGGGCGGCTCGGGTATAAAGGATCTAACGAAGTTCAACAGAGCACTCCGGCTCCGTTGGTTATGGCATCAATGGGATCAAAGAGATAGACCCTGGAAAAAGCTGCTAAAGATATACGATAAGGATGAAAGGGCATTATTCTTCGCGTCCACGACGGTACAGATCGGAGACGGTAGGAACACTCCATTCTGGGAAGCAAGATGGATCCAAGGGATGGCACCTAAAGAGATCGCCCCAGCCTGTACAAGATCGCCCGTTTCAAATATCGATCCGTGCATACCGAGCTGCGCAGATGATAACTGGATACGGAATTTGGGTGAACTCTCAAACTCTACACAACTTCAGGAATACATCATTCTCTTCATAGCCATCTCGGCGATCTCGCTAACGGATCAGGCCGACAAGTATAAGCTGGAAGTGGACAGCCAACGGGGAATACACCGTCGCCTCGGCTTACGAATGCCAATTCCTCGGGGCAATGACAAGTTTACCGGCACAAGACATTTGGAAAGCGACTACAGAGCCTAAATGTAAGTTCTTCGCCTGGTTAGTGCTGCATAACCGGGTACTCACTCGCAGACAACATGACCAAGCGTAACCGGCCCTGCAATACGACATGCTCTCTGTGTTTTGCAATGCAAGAAACGGTGGCACACTTAACCACAATGTGTAACTACACGGAAGCACTCTGGAACCAGATTGCGGGGTGGTACAATCTCCCTTCCTTCACCTCAATGCTCGCATCCGGAGAACCCATTGATTGGGTAAGAAGCCTCATATCCTCGGGGACTGCGCGAGAGAAGAGGCGAAGACTGGGCATTCTCTTCTCCTTCTGGTGGCAACTATGGAAAGAAAGAAACCGTCGTATCTTTAATGATGAAGAGCAACCGGTCAATCGGGTAGCTGCCATTCTGCAAGACGATCTTGCTTTGCTTTACCTTGCTATGGATACGGCCTGATTGCCGCATTAGGGCACCTTGCTGCTTCCTTTTTCTTTTGTGTTTTGTGTTTTCCCCTTAACTTCCTCTTCCTTCGGTTGAGGTGTGTAATTCTGACAGGGCTGGGTGTCCCTGTGCTGTTGTTTTGTTTCTTGTTCCTTCTTAATGAAAAGGCAGCGCTCCTGCCATTCGTTTCAAAAAAAGTGAGTGGATGTGATCCGGAGTTTCAGATGTCAAAATGATACGGTATTTACAAATTGGCGTAACTCCCGTTATTTCAATTAGCAACACGCGAATGAGACCTACGATGGATATCATCAATCTTGAATTCCATTTCATGCAATTGTCGACCTCCTTCAGGCTGCATCTTGCAAGTTTTTTTCTGCAGGATAACCCATGTTCTAGTCCAGTATACAAACTGAAAATGGACAAATAGAAAATATTTTTTGGAAAACTTCTGCTTCAAATAAGCAGAGGATTTCCAAAATAGTACAATGAACACCTTACAGACCTTGATACGTTTATTCTCCTGTTATTTTTTTTATTACGACATATATAGCTGTAAAGAAGAGAGCTATCTGTTCACAAAATTGACAATGGTTTCTACCATACAAACCTCAGGGATAACTTATCCTCATGAGAATGCTATTCCTAAGAAATCAGAACGAACCAAAGGAAAACTTTAATATTTTTATGGTATTTGGAATCCAACATTCAGATTAACTTACCATGCTCCAAATGCAACTATCCAGATTACTAAAATCCTCCAAATGCCTTCTCAGAAAACTGGGTCACAATAACATCCGTTGAAATGTAAGAGCCTTGTAATAAATTTGTGCTGATGATCCGATCCAAATACACATTCGACGAACCAAAAGTTAATAATTACATTCAATGTCAGTGGTGCTGAGAGCCTTTGGATATATGGTTCTAGGTAAGAAACTCAACGGTACAGTTATATGATGTCCATGAATTACACTATTTGCTAGAGTTTAGAAGAGCATAAGAAAATTAATTAGAAAGTTGATCTAACAACTGGGACGCATGCAATTGGCGAGGGTGGTGGGCTTTAGAAATTGGCACAATGAGCTTGTCGAAATTTTCAAGAAGCAGAATTTCAGTTAACTATGTAGTTGACGACTTCCACGCAATCGGAGGAATTAATAAAGCTTTAAGAATTTTGGGACGTACATATGACATCCGAAAAAGTTTCGAGGTAACTCTAATATCATACTAGTATTCATTTAGCATATCGTGCGATACAATCATCCACACTCTAGGTTTCGGAAACAACAGGTATGTAGGATTGGATAGACAAAATCAACCTTTTTTGTCATAGTCGCGAAGTGTGTCTTGCGCACGCTGGCCTGCTCATTTGGATTAATTAGAGAGGTGAAAAAGCTGAAGAATCTCTCCACTAGCACTCCTGTTTTTTGAAATCTCGACGATGGTTCTTGCAAGCAGCAGTTTTGCTATTTACTCCTCAACTAGGCTAATTTAGAATTTAATACTCTGTATATTGTCTACTTATTACCTCTGTCTGATAGCGATTGTATTTTTTGAAAGGGTGAAGTCAAAATTAAGTTTTATTACTGATTCTATAAAAAATATTAATATTCGTAATATTAAACTAGTATATCATTATATCATGATGAGATATATTTTCATGATATATACATATTTAGTGTTGTAGATATTATCCTTGACCAGCTCCAAAAGGGATATAGATAGATACATTATATAATGATGAGATATATTTTCATGGTATACACATATTTAGTGTTGTAGATATTATCTTTGACCAGCTCCAGAAGAGATATAGATAGATAAAGGGGGTATATCTTGTTGGATCCTTAATTAATTATATAACCTGACTGAAGCACTCACTGGCGCCCACACCACGGCTAGAACAGCCAACCAAGGCAAAAGTACAGTTAAAATGTTAATGTATCAGGGAAAATTAAAGCTTTTACCTTTTTTCTCTTTTTGGGCAATGGAGGAATTGCCGGTCGCTGGCTCGCTGAGGCGGTACCCCGGCGGAAAAATGTCCCTTCAGTCCTTCATGGCTTCATTTTGGGCCTTAAGCAAATATGACCCATATATATGGGTCCGAAAGATTCCTTAGCCCATAATACTTCACGTAGCCCAGTAATATCAATACTATCTCTCTCTCCCACACACACAAAACACAAACGTGTTTTTTAGGTCAAACCAGGCCTGAGACCTCCAGCTGTCCAACATTTTTTTCTGCGAGGAACTCCAACTGTCCAACATGCATCTCTGTCCCTCTCTCTTAGTGCATGCATGTTTTTTTTCGGTCAACCGGAGGAAGAAAACTCCCCACGTTAGAATCCCGTTGCAGAAATTGACCCTAAAATGGCCCATTGAGGCCCTAATCGTTTGAGATGATTGATGCTGTGGTTGTTTGGGTTCCTACAGCTGTGTTGGCAACAATAGCAGTCGTGTATGCTTCAGTTGATTACAGCAGCAACGTTTGATTCTTGGCTGACTGCATGCAGACACAACCACAGGTACAGCTGCAGGAATGTAAAACGATCATTTTATGTATGTTTGGTTGAACGTCAAGGTTGGATGGGATCATTCTATTCACATTTTCTCGGATTGGATCATCCAATTCATTGTTTGTTTGACCGGATATGGCCATCCATTGTTTGTAATGATTGGAGGGTCAAGAAAATATTGAATGATACTAATTAATTCTTATTTAAAAATAATAATAGTTAACTATACATACATTAATTAGGTTACTTTAATTTTTATAAATAGTAAGCTTGTTACAACAATAATTTTTATAAATGGTAATCTTGTTACAACAATTCATAATTAATACTAAAACATGCTAATTATGCATAATTATATTCTAATCCACATGATTTTTGCACATTAATCAATATATTATTGTTTATTTATCCTAATCTCACAATAACATATAGTACTAATTATTATCACAATATACTGATTATCTTTAATTATTTACTAATGATCATGCTTAGACAGGTTGGATAGCCCTATCCGGTCAAATTTCCCGGATATGCTCATCCAGCATCTCTAAAGCATATTCTCTATTCTTCGCCACCCTATTCAGGCTGACGGTGAAACAAACACTGGAATAGACAACGCTATCCAAGTCAATCCAGTGAAACAAGCAAACCTAAGAGACTGGTTACAAAGCGTTCAGTTGAGTAAAGAAAAAGAGAGTGAGACATCTGAAGGTTAACTCCTGGAAAAAGGCCTATGTGCATGGCATCTAAAGTCTTTGCATGGACCTTGATCTTGAATGCACGATCAGTACTTCTGGCCCCTCCTAGATTTCCTTCTCGTGGTCCTAGCCTGTCATCCAGGGTGGTCTCCAGTCTCAGCCACTACCCTAGTTTCCATTCACGGGCACAGCTTGACACAGGTGGATGTGACTCGTTCTTGCTCACCAAAGGGCTCAACCGCTCAACCATGAACAGAGGCTTGACGAATGGCGATTAACAGGACCATGCATATGGATACCACTAGCTACAGTACGCAGCGGCCATGCGGACTGAAGAAAAGTCCTCCAATGCAACGGATACGATGGATATTAGTCCGAGGCAGACGCATCTTGGCATGTGATTTTTGCTCGTCACTTCCACTTGGTGCATTCTGTCACCACTGACGTTAATTAATCTGGGATCTAACATGTTGGAGAGTTAATTATATCAAAGCGGATATCATGAACATGGATTAACAGTTGACATGCCATGCATATCTGCATGTTAGTATTAAATAAGTAATTTGCAGGTGGTTCACCTTTACCACTGCATTATTTGTTAATCATGGCTCTTTTGGATCGAGTGGCCACAAGAAGCAACACATGCATAATATCCGGAGATATCAGAACCCTCCATATGCGTGGACGGATCGACCGACACGTGTACGGATATGTCCTCAATCATGAGATCATGCACAGCGAGCACGCCCGCACGCATGCACGGGGATGAGGGGTTCGCCGGCCGGCGCATATACTCTCTCCCTCTCTTCCTCCGTCCTCCCTCTATAGCTATACTGTAATTAGTAACAACAACTCCCTCCAGTCATAAATTACTAATGTTTTTTTTGTGAATCATAAATTATTAACGTTAGGATGAATGAATTAGTTTAAGTTAAAATAACTATAATATCAACCGTTGAGGACGTGAGGGGAGTACGAACGTACTTTGTTAACAGCAAGACTATATTAGGTGGGCTAATCGGCTATTTGCCAGAAACCAAACTATATATAGCCATTAGCAGACAGATCGAAACACAGGACCTTAGTAAAAACATTTCCGGTAAAGATTGTTGTAGACTTATGCTGGACGCTCCGTTCGTAATGGAGGAAATCGATACTGCAATTAAGGAAATGAAGAGCAATACATCACCAGGCCCAGATGGTTTTCCTGTAGGCTTCTACAAAGAGTTTGAAAACAAGGTAAAAAACATTATTAAAGAGATGCTAGATAGACTCCATGAAGGAAAGTTAAATCTCAGCAGATTGAATTATGGATTAATTACCCTGATCCCAAAAATGAGAGAAGCAAATAACATCAAGCAATACCGACCGATATGCTTGCTAAATGTGTCGTACAAGATCATAACAAAAATTCTAGCTAATAGATCGACGAAAGTGGCAGATAAAGTGATCAGCCCCATACAAACAGCGTTTATACCAGGAAGAAACATACTAGAAGGAGTGGTAATAATTCATGAAACAATCCATGAATTAGAGAGAAAGAAGAAACCAGGAATAATTTTGAAGTTAGACTTTGTGAAGGCATATGATAAAGTACACTGGAACTTTCTCGGAAGAAGTTATGAGGAAAAAGAACTTCCCGGATAGATGGATAAGCTGGATAAAACAGGCAGTGGAAGGTGGCAAAGTGGGAATAAACCTCAATGGTAAACCAGGGAATTACTTCGAACATACAAGGGCTTAAGACAAGGGGACCCATTGTCACCACTTTTGTTCAATCTAGTGGCAGATGCTGCTGGGAACCATAATCAGCAGGGCTAGAGATAAAGGCTATGTGAAAGGTTTGATTCCACATTTGGTAGATGGTGGTTTGACCCACCTACAATATGCTGACGACACGAGTAATAATGATAGACAAAGGGGAGGACTCCATTAGAAATATTAAGCTCATCCTTTACTGCTTTGAGTTGATGTCGGGGTTACAAATTAATTATGAGAAAAGCGAAGTAATCGGGATAGGTATATCCAAACAAGAGCAGCTAGAAGTGGCTAAGATGCTAAATTGCAAGGAGGGATCATTCCCAATGACTTACTTGGGTATTCCTATTAGCAATAACATTATTAGAGCAGCAGACCTCATGCATATCAAAAATAAGATTAGAAACAGATCGGGAGCTTGGCAGTGTAACTACCTTTCATACGGGGGTAAGTCGGTTCGGAGAATAGCTGCCTCAGCTCCATCCCAATGTATACTATGGGATTCTATCTCGCTACCAGAAAACATCCATGAGGACATGGACTCGAGAGAGCTAACTTTTTCTCGGCACGGGATAGAGCAGAAAAGGAGGTATCATATGGTAAAATGGGAGGCCCTAAGTACACCAAAAGAATTTGGAGGTTTGGGCTTTATAGAGACCAGAACAATGAATATCTCGCTTACTAGGAAAGTGGATTTACAAACTAGAGAGAGGAGATAAGGACCCCTGTAAAGAGCTACCGAGAAGAAAATACCTGGGTGATAAGGGCTTTTACAATAGCAACCCGCAAGGTGGCTCACAATTTTGGAAAGGTCTGCATGAGGCAGGGAGAGCGTTCAGACACGGGAGTTAGATATGTGCACGGCAACGGCAAGAAAATTAGATTTTGGAAAGATCTCTGGATAGATAACTGCCCCCTAAAGATAACTTACAATAACATTTTCAGAATATGTGATCAACAAGAAGCAACTCTAGCGGAAGTTTGTGAGGACGGTGTTTGTAAGCTAACTTTCAGAAGAAATTTTGGGCCTAGAGAATTGATGGAGTGGGATGAGCTCCAAACACAGCTACACAATATAAAGCTAACTCCAAATCCAGATACAGTGAAATGGGAGCTAGAGAAATCTGGAAATTACACAACGAAATCACTATACAAGGAGTTACTAAACCCAGGGGCAACACTCACATCAATGACTGAAATGTGGAAGGCAAAAATCCCCCGAAAGTGAAGATCTTCATGTGGCTGCTCAACAAAGACAGAATTCAGGCAGCGGAACAACTAAAAAGAAAGAAGTGGAAAGGATCAGAGAAATGCAAGATGTGTGGAAAGACAGAAACACCTTCGCATATTATTTTCGAGTGTGCTGTAGCCAAATGGTGTTGGTGCGAATTGAGAGACTGCCTAGGGTGGACAATAACCCCAAATAGCATTTCAGAGCTAAATGAAGAGACATATTGGAAGGGTAGTAAAAATAAGGATCTAACGACTTTAATCATTGCTGCTACCTGCTGGGCCATCCGGCTAACCAGAAATAACTATGTTTTTAGAGAGATTATTCTGGACAACCCTGAATCTTTGATACGAAAGATGTCTATTCTATTGCAGAAATGGAGCATGCTAAGCAAGGAGGACGCGAGGACGAGGATTACGGAGTGTGCGTCTAACCTGATGCAACGCATATGCCCAACAAGGGGAAGAAATGGAGGAGGCTCTTCAGATTAGGCGTTCCCGTTTTGAAGAACTTGGCTAGCTAGCCTTGTAAAGTGGCTGTGCCGTTTTGTTTTGTTTTCTTTTCTAGCGGAAAATTGGTAGCGGCGGTTTGGAGTTTGTTGCTTTGTCGTGAACTGTAAGCGCTAAGGTGTAAGCTGGAAACCCCAGCCAAACGATCTGTTGCTTTCTATTAAAGCAGGGCCCTCCTTGGGTCTTTCGTCTAAA
>JAUNZO010003467.1:0-47574 GCA_031894775.1 Chloris gayana
TCACTACAAGACATTTGGCTCGTAGAGGCATATTTTTAATATAGTAGAGACATTGTTATCATGTCTCTAGACAAGTGTAGAGACATTTTTTAAAATGTCTCATAAGTGCCTTGCCATGCATTGACTCTATGAAAATAGAGGTACTATGCAAATCGTCTCTATTAAATATAGTGACAGTTTTGATAGAGGCATTACAAAGTGTCTCAACAAATATAGAGGCATTAAGTAATGGTAAATAATATTTAAAAAATACATGGTTGGGAAGACTTGAACTCAAGACCTCCTAGAGAAGCAATACAAATTTGGGCCTCACTAGCCAACTCATCCACTAATCACTTTGTGTGTATTTCTCACAGTTTATTGCTATAACATGTTCATTATACTAGAAAATAGTGTCTCTATAGTACAAAAAAATGTCTCTACTAGTGTCGATACATGGTATAGGCATTTTAATATGTCGTTAAAGTGTCTCTATATTACTTATGTAGGGACACTTTAAAAAGAATTGTGTCTCTATATTTAAGGCATATTCTCAAGTGCCACAAAAAATGCCTCTAGTGAAAAATATAGAGGCAAATTGAAAACTGCCTCTAGAAAAGTGACACTATAAGAGTTTTTTGTTGTAGTGTTTGTGATTTTCAGACTTTATATCTTTTTTTAGAATTTAAAAATCATTCGGACACACATCGGTGGTCATATTTCTTAAATAAGATATGTCGAATTTAGTTTTAGTTCATGGGTAAGGTCTAAAATTGGACTAAATGACATGAATATAATTTTACTCATTTTTTTATTATTTGAGTCACTTGTAAGTTCAAATTTGACTTTATTAAAAAACAATTGCTTTAAATGTAACTAATTAACTAAATATAGCAAAAAAATCTAAAAAATTTTACTAAACTTTAACATGGAGTAATACATGTTGCATATGGAGAGTACAAAATAATCTGAGACAAAAGAGCAAAAAAATATTTTTTAACCGAGTGTAAAGAAAAAAACACTCGGTAAATCCTCACCTTTGCCGAGTGTCAAAAAATACACTCGGTAAAGATGTTTTTATTGAATGTAAAAAATACATTCGGCAAATACACTCGACAAAGAGGTTCTTGACGAAATGTGAAAAATATACTCGGCAAAGCTCTATTTACCGAGTGTATTTTTTAACACTCGGCAAAGCCCTATTTGCCGAGTGTTTTTTTGTCGAGTGTTTTTCAATTGGCACTGGACAAATACGATGTTTTTGTCGAGTGCCCGAATAAAAACACTCGGCAAAGATCGAGTAAGACTCGGCAAACATCAATTTTCCATAGTGAGTTAGTCAAATTAAGTTGGATGGTTAAAGTCGCAATATCGTATGAAAGACACGTATCCTTTTTTCCTCTCTTAATAAATTGTATAATGCTAAAAAAAAAGTCCACCCTTGCTAAAGTCTATCAACTGCAACCCAGATTAAAAGCATGGAAGCTAGTCACTACCAGAATCAGCAGAACAAATGCGTGGAAGCTAGTCACTACCGGAATCAGCAGCTCAAATCCAGGAAGCTGCAGCCATGGCAAACTCCACTACCAGTAGTATTATCTACACCTTGGGGAAAGCTGCAACGACTACATGTATCTTGCTTGTCGTTGTTGCAGCTGCAGATGTTGGAGGAGGAAGGCACTGTCCTCCTTCCTCCTGTGGGCATCTTCGCAACATATCCTACCCTTTCCGTCTTCAAGGTGATTCACGACAGTGTGTTTCTACTTCTCGTCCATGGTACAACCTCTCTTGCAGCAGCAGTGGCAAGGCGGCGAATGTTTTTGTCCCACCGGCGGGACGTCCCACCCAGCTGGATCGCCGTCTAGTTGTGTTTACTGAGATCCGTGCCAGTTTCGCTAATTGCTTGTTACCCCGTTAAATTCCTGACCTGTCAGCACATCTATTTTGCTAGTGGACCAATACACCGTAGCTAGAAGACAATTTCTAGAGTCCCTTTGCAGACTGGCGCTGTAGACTGATTTGATCGGTCACGGTATGTCATTTTACATGTAAGACCCTCATATTATAGATTGATGCATTTATTTAGATGGGGTAATTACTGTATTTTCGTGTGTCATGTATTTGCGCATAAATTCCATATAGTCAGTTTTCAGTTATATATTCCGCCTGTACTCGATCGAGTAGCTATCAAGGTGTAGCCCTTGTGGATTTAGTGCCTGGTTTGGTTGATGATGCGTAATTGTTGGTGCTTTTTTATTCAGCTGGGTAGCGGACGGACCTGATAGTTGCTCCATCACTTTTTTTCGACCCATATTTGTTTATACCTGTCCCCATTCAGCGCAAATTCTAAATTGCTCCTGCTCATAGCGTTGGAATGCATTATGACCAGGTGTATTGAATTATATATAATATGATATCACTCTTCTTGATATATTTGCCACATTTTTTGGTGCTGTGGGTATTCAACCGGCATCGTTGATATGCTAGTTGGCATTAGCTGCCCTCGTATATGCTTCATACCTACTATTTACAGTTGGTTATGTGAAACAATCCGATGCAGGTACATAGGAGTCATGTGATACACGCGTGTTACGGTATCAATCGTATTCTACGTGTATGCTGCAACTGATTGCGCTCCCTCCTGCTGATGGCACCTGTTCTACATCATGGTTCTGAGGTCATGTGTGATTCACATACCAGAGGAGGCGATCACCCGAACCGGCTAATCTGCGGCTCGCATGTAGTTGGAGCAACCAATGTCATGATCAGGATTACACGTCACTAATGTCAAGATGCTTTGTACGGTTTGTCTATGAGGTCATTTCTGTTTTTGATGATGACAAAAGGAGGCTGGTCAGAGAGATTAGGTTTCAGGGTTTATTAAACTTCCCTTCGCTGAAGCAATTGAATCACAAATTCTCAGTGTGGTTGATGAGCAGAGTTGATGAACGTTCTCAGAGGTTGGTTGTTGATGACCGGAGTTATATTCCTTTTACGAGGGAAGACGTAGGAATTGTTTTTGGCATCCCCTGCGCCGGCAGGATGCTTTATTAAGGCATCCACCTGGGTTTGACTCTAAAGAGCATAGTTTAAACTAAAAACAATTGGATATTCAATAACATAGACCCAACCGTGGTAGCTTGTAAGGAAAAATTCAGCAAGGAGTTTAAACTCCTATTGCACAGGGCAAAGAAAAAGTACTCTTCAAGAATAGAAGAATGGATTGCCACAATTTATTCTTTCTTCTTTCTTTTGGTTTTTCTTTTTCTCAGATTACTTGTACTTGATTTGTATACTCTTGAGTTTTTAATAAATTATCAGTAGGAGCGTTGCTCCTTCTGTTTCATAAAAACAAAGGAGCAGAGTAGTATCAAGGCTGCGCAGCAGATTCTAGACCGGCAGTATGGCATGGTGATGTCCAACGAAGAGGAAGCAATCCATCCACGGGCCCTTTCATGTAGGAGGTGCAGTAGCTTCTGGCTGAAGCTGCTTCTTCGAACTATTCTATTCATTCGAGGCACGGATTGGACGCGTCAGCCGCGGTCTCCAGGGCCCGCAGTGTCCCGCTTAATCTCGCCTGTTCTGCGTAATCGTCAATCCCACTCACCCGATTGTTCGCGAATCTCCAGCAGGCTAGCTATCACTGTCCGTTCGATGTAGGGGGTGGGACGTCCCCCGGGGGACAAAATCCGCGTTGGTGGCAAGGCCACCATTCAGATCAACACAAGAAGGTACTACGTGAGTAGCATTAACTATACGGCTCAGGACTTCTTGGTCGTGGACACCACCATACAGGATGATGATACAAACAGCAGCTGCCTTCTTCCCCGCGGTGATGATCACCCTCCTTACGCTGATCGGCTTTGGCCTGAGTGGATTTCAACTGATTCTTTTGGCTTTATCAATTTGGAAGCGGATCCAGATAGTGTTTGGGCATGCTTTGTTAATTGTTCCAAGCCAATAATAGCAGATACTGATATGCAATCGTACATGCCCATCACTTGTTTGCCTGGCAACAATTCGTTTATTTATCTCCACAACTACGACATGTATGGTGGTTGTATATTTGGAGAGCTTCAATCCTCTTGTCGATACTTGGGCATGATTCCCTTCGAAGGTCAGCATATATCTGACTACTCACATCTTCAGAATGCAAGTTACACTGATATTGTTGGATTCATAAGGAAGGGATTTCGTGTTCGATTTCCATATTATCTCGGTTATGACCAGAATGGTATGAGCACCACGCAATGCCTGAAGGATTCAATGAGGTGAGTTTGCTCCTGGATATATCTGACCTCAATTACCCTGTGGCTCCATTAAATTTACTACACAGTTGGTTGCATTTTCTCCCCATAATTCTGTCTAACAGATGTGTTCCCTTCAATTAAACTTACTGTACAATGGTGTGCTATGCAGGTACTTCAAGGAGAATATAGCTAGTGCAAGCATTTTTAATTTAACCCATGCTATGTTCTGGAGCGATATATACTTCACACGTTGTCGAGCTAGTGATCATGTCTACACAACAAAATTAATGTCACTTGTGGTTATCATAGTATCCACTATTATTATCATCAAAGTCCATATTGGTATGCTTGAACTATTTTCACTTAATCATTATAGATATAATAATGTAGCATTGCCGTGTAATCTTCCACTATCTAAAAACAAAATATGCTTGGCATGTCTTCAAAGTTATATGCAGGTTTATCTTGGGGTCACTAGTGGTATTCATCTTCCTTGCTCACAAGTACTGGAAAACAAGAATATCGATCGATGCAGTAGAGAAGTTTCTCCGGATACAGCAGATGATTGGTCCGGTGAGATATCCTTACACGAACATCATTGCTATCACAAGCCATTTTCGGGATAAGCTAGGCCAAGGAGGATATGGTTCTGTATATAAAGGCATATTACTCCCGGGCAATGTCCATGTTGCTGTCAAAATGTTATCTAGTAACTCCAACTGCAATGGAGATGAATTCATTAGCGAAGTCTCCACGATTGGTAGGATCCACCATGTCAATGTGGTGCGTCTAGTTGGGTTCTGCTCAGAGGAAATGAGGAGGGCACTTGTCTATGAGTATATGCCTCGAGGCTCTCTTGACAAGTACATCTTTTCATCAGAGAAGAGTTTCTCCTGGGATAAGCTGAATGAGATAGCTTTGGGCATTGCCAGAGGGATCAACTACCTACATCAAGGTTGCGAGATGCAGATTCTGCACTTTGACATCAAGCCACACAATATCCTTCTTGACGACAATTTTGTCCCCAAAGTTGCTGATTTTGGTCTTGCCAAGCTAAACCCAAGGGACAAGAGCTTTGTTCCGATGAGCGCAACACGAGGAACAATAGGAAATGATATCCAGGAGCTTTGGTGTCATATCAAGTAAATCCGACGTTTACAGCTTCGGGATGCTACTGCTGGAAATGGCCGGAGGAAGAAGGAATGCAGATCCAAATGCAGCAAACTCAAGTCAAGCATACTATCCATCTCAAGTGTACATGCAACTAACTCAGAAAGAAACATGTGGGATTTGTGATGACATGCATAAGTTGGAGAAGAAGCTTTGCATTGTTGGACTATGGTGTATTCAAATGAGATCATCTGATAGACCGACGATGAGCGAGGTGATAGAGATGCTGGAAGGTGATAGCGATGATTTGCAGGTTCCTCCCAAGCCATTCTTCTGTGAGGATGAGCAACATCCTGAAGTAGATTCCTATCATATGTCGTCTGATCTTACTACTATCTCTGAGATGCGGGAGGATGACGATGATGATAGCATATGTCTATTTGAAAGCAACAAGTAACTTGGTACTAGCAACTAGCAAGTACGTCTGGAAATGCTGAAGTTGCTTATACGTGATGATTGTGTTTGCTGTGTACGTACGCCAGCGTCGATGTTGTACAATCTGAAACCAATGTAGTTTTATGTACTTATGATGAAAGATATATAAGCAATCAAATATAATTTGTTCTATTCAGTAGTACAAGCTTGATCTACACAACATTAGCCTTGAAGAAAATCTGCACAAGATAGTGTGTTTATCTGCTGTTCTACCACGCGACTCAAGAAAACCAAGAGCCACAACAAAACACATGTACTATGCTTTCTGGTGGGCTGTTGATCAACCCCAACTTAGGGGGAAGTTGTCTGTATGTGGCATTTAAGGAGCGACGTCCCCCAAAATGAACCCCTAAGACATCCTAAAAAAGCCACTATTGGCCTTATTTCTCTCCCGGTTCACACCATCCGGGCCATATAATCTGTTTTTCTTTTTCTATTCACCTGAAAGCACCTGTATAATGATCGAATGACCAATTTTGTGCCTCCTTCAACATATAGCTCCTAGCCGTACCCTGTCCATAAAGTCGATCACATCATCTCCGTTGTCGGGAAAGCTCCAAGTTTGAGCTCGCCACACTCGAGCAAGATGGGGCGCTACCCATCCCCACAGGGTCACCTTGTCCTTCCACATCGACCACCCGCTCCATCCCTTCACGGCTTCACGTCAAGCTCATCCCCACCCCTCTACCCACCGATCTCCTCCCTCTGCGGTCAAAACCAGAAGCTCGTCGAGAGGCGTGAGATACGTGAAGCTCGCCTCCGTAGCCCACGGTGTAGGAGGCGGTACGGTGGCCCTGGCCTTGGCGCACACACGCAGGGGTGCTGTCGGCCTCATAATTGGAGCGTTCAGGAGTAGGCAGCCCTGGCCTGGGCGAACGGAAGCGATGGCAGCCTCGACCTAGGCAAGCGGAAGCAGCAGCAATGGCCCCAGCCTATGGTAGCGTAGGTGGCAGTGGTTGTGGCTTGGTCGAGCGAGCGTAGTAGGCGGCGTTGGCCTGCCCCCTCTTTTTGTGCGTCGGGCAGCAGGAACTACGACAAGCGAGCTCATGTTTCGAGCTTCATCGACAAATGTGGCTAGATTAGGGAATACACGAGAGGGATGCTGTCTGTTTGAGGAAGAAGAAAAATGGCCAGGGCACGCTTGGGAGCTACATGTTGAAGCAGGGGCAACATGATCCATCCACAAGTTCCTTTTGGTGAAAAGAAAAAGAAAAATCAGATTACAGAGCAAGAGTGGCGTTTACCAGGAGAGAAACAAACGTCAGGGTAGCTATTTTGGGACGTCGATCACATAGGGGACTGCGATGCCGCTCCTTGAGGGTAGCATAACAAAGATTTCCGCCAACTTAATTAGGTTATCGCTTGGTGAGTTCAGGCTTGTACATATGTCCTTGAGGCGTTAGATCAAATTTTGTGGTAAGTATTTACAACATTTATTTTTTTCTTTTTTTAACGAAAATGTTGTGAAGCCAAGGGATAATCTAGAATGAAAGTTACTCTCTCTCTCTGTTCCAAATTATAAGACACTTTTGACTTTCGAAGTTCACGTTTGACCGTTCATCTTATTTAAAACAGTTATACAAATATAAAAGCAAACAAATCATTTTCAAAATTTCTATAAGGATGAAACAAACCACAATAAAATATATAATATTTGCATAATTATTTTGAATAAAACGAACAGTCAAATGTAGTGTGAAAGCCAAAAAAAGTTTTATAATTTGAAACGGAGAGAGTACCCAGCTAGTGTCCTATGCCTATTAATCAGTCTAACATTATGCTTATGTGCTAAATTGGTCAATAACTCAATATTAATGGAATTTTAATAACTCAATACTAAATTGGTCAAAGGAATGATATTTGTTAAATAGAAAAAACGATCGTTCACCTGAAAGTATAATGACCATGCTAACACTACGAAAAATTATTCTCTAGTACTAGCAAGTGAGTTTGGAAATGATATGTGATGACTGTACATGTTTGTTGCGTACGCCGGCATCGTCATTACCACGAGTATGAACCAATATACTAGTTTTTATGTACTTATCATGCAAAATAGATAAGAAATTAAATAGAATTTGTGCTAGTATTTACTAGTACATGCTTGATCTACACAACATAGCCTTGAAGAAAATCTGCTCTTGAGTCTTGCGCAACAAAACAAGAGTACTCTGCTTTCCGGTGGCTGTTGTGCAGCCTACCCGCATCGGGCTACTGGATGCCGTCCTCCAGTCGTGATGGCGGATATCGTGCTGCACCGGAGTACTAGGAGGGGGACGGTATCTCCCGAATGGTCACAGGCACGCCAAATCTGGCGTCATCCCGAACATCCTGGACGTGCCGACGTGGCACGGGGCCCGCGCGCGCACCATCCCAACCGAAGCGAAGAGAGAGAGAGCAGGCCAAAGAGGGCCGACGACGCGCGGGGAGGCGGGCCCAATGGCGGCCAGGCGAGGCCGGATCTGTGCCACGGCGGCCGGATCCGCGTCTTGGCAGCCGGGAGACGGCGTACGCGGGGGAGGCAAGGTGGGAGGCAGCGGCGCGGGGGGGAGGTGAGGTAGGTAGGGCCCAGCTGCACACGGTGGAGGCGGATCCCCGGCCGTGGTTGCGCGCTGGGGAGACGCGCCGTGGGAGCCGCCGCCAGTGGATCTCGTTGCCGCGGGGTCGAGCTCGTCGCCTTCGGTGGAGCAAGGACGGTGCGTGGTGGAGGTGGGCCCGACGGCAGCGGCCCGTGGTGAAGGCGAGCTCGGCGGCAATAGCAAGGGTGGTGCGCGGCGGAGGCGAGATCCGGTGACTGGGCGAGGCCGGGTGCCGAGAGGCTGCGGGGCGAGCCGGGTGGTGGAGTACGCCGGGAGGTGCGGTGGGGCTGAGAAGTGGGGCGGCAATGGGGATGGGCGCGGTGGAAACGGGAGAAGAGAGGTGGGGAGAGATTGTGGAGAGTGGGAGTCGGGGTGACAGGGGAAGAGAGAGAAAAAGGTGGGAAAAAGGAAAGAAGAAAAAAGAAGAAAGAGAGAAAATGAAAAAAAATATTATTTAACTAAAAATTTATATTGCTAAATTATGGTAAAAGGGAAAGAAGTAAAAGAAAAGAAAGAGGGGGAGATATGAAAGAAGATGGTAGTTAGAGATAGTTAAATAAAATATTGGGTAATTGATATAGAGGATGGATATACGAGTATGAACGGGTGCGGTGAAACTGGATATATAGAGAATCTTAATGATTAGAATAAAATATTCTTTTTAGAGGATAGATTTAGAGGACGACGAGTGCATATAGTCTTAGCCCGAGAAGGTACGACGTGAGACTGCAAGGTGTTGCAACGTTCTGCTCGTGTATGACAAGCTACATGGGACCTCTTTTTCTTCAGCTGGCCGTCCGACGGGAGCTCTCCTTCCGGTTAGTCTTCCTTAGTGGAAGAAGATGAAATTCCATGGCAGACAACAAAATGTATTTGGTCTTTTACGTCTTCATCTCAGACACATGGCAACAACAAAAACCAGAGACGAAGCTCCATGCTTGGGGCTTCATTTGTTCAAAGATTTGTTAGTTTTGACAAGAGTATCCCTATAGGTCCAACTCGATTGTCCTACTCATATACAACTCAAGCTATTATAGAAACTATATATCATCATTTGGAAATTTAAAATACTTGATTACCATATATTCATCCAGGTTGGAACAGAGTTGGACATTCGAGTTGGTTCTACAATAATTCCCTTTTGACAAAGCCTCTTGAAGTTGTAACCAAAGATAGTTTGCAATATGTTTGTGACGATAAGCAAAATGAATGTGCCTCGTTAACGGCAGGGTGTTTGATTAGGGTTCACTAACATCTTACAATGGGTCACATCATTTTGCCGTTACTGTGTCTCGTCTCTGTGATTATCTTAGCCATTGTAACTTGTATGTGAATTCTAATCAAACACATTTTGCTTATCCTAATCACGTCTCTGTGATTACCTTAGCCATTGTAAGTGAATTCTAATCAAACACATGTTGCTTATCCTAATCACAAAGGTGTTCTGTCTCGTCTTTGTGATTATCTTACCGTAATTTTACATTCAAGGCACATCTTTGATCTGCAAGTGTTTGATGACTTTGTTCACTTGTTCTTGTTCGCCTCATCCTGATCTCCATTGGGGTGGTCAGAAAAACAGAAGCAATCAGTGCCATTAAGGCAAAACGAGTATGGACTTATCTCTTTCAAAAATAATAAGAATAAATAAAAAAAGAGAAAGAGAGGAGTGAGGAAGGTTAGCAATCCAACACACTGAAACTGTATTGATATAAAAAAATGTTTATACATGTACAATAGATTGCTATCGGCACAACTGAATCCTAACTTAGGGTGTGTTCGTTTCCTAGGGTCTAAATTTTAGAGTTGTCACATCAAAAAGAATCTTATTATTTAAGAGTATTAAATAAAGTTTAATTATAAAATAAATTACAGGCCTCTAGACTAATTTACAAAACGAATCTAATGAGGTTAATTAAGTCGTGATTAGAAGACGATTATCTGTAGCATCACTTTAGCAAAATATAGATTAATTAAGCTCATTAGATTCATCTCGAAAATTAGCATCAATCTATCAATAGGGTTTTATCATTAAATTGATCGAAATATTCATAAATAATAAGATTCTCTTTGATGTGACAATGCTTAAATTTTAGAAGGGAGGAAAGAAACACACCCTTAGCGCGCAAGGATGCGAACTGAATCCTGGGACTTGGACGATACGATGTCATCTGGGCCGCCCAAATGCCTCCTCTTGGCCGTGAAATCCAACCCGCCGCCACGCTCGATGCGCCGCTAGACCTGACCGGCTGACCCTGCCGTCGGGAGCCCGCGCCCCCGGAGCTCACCTGGCCTCGGGAACCCGGGTACCGGAGGAGATCCGCACCCCGCTAACCCTCGCCGGCCGGCCCGCCTCCGTCAGGAGCGTGCCATGGCGCCGCCGCGGCTGCCGTACCTGTTCGACGAGCTGGTCGGCGAGATCCTCTTCCGCCTCCCGCCGGACGAGCCCGCGGACCTCCTCCGGGCCTCCCTCGTCTGCGAGCGCTGGCGCCGCCTCCTCACCGACCCCGCCTTCCGCCGCCGGTACCGCGAGACCCACCGCACGCCGCCGCTTCTCGGCTTCCTCTACAACGACTACATGGATGGGATCCTGCCGCTCTTCGTCCCCACCGTCGCGTCCCCATGCTCCTCCCCGGAACTCGGCAGCCACGCCTACTGGGCTCTAGACTGCCGCCACGGCCGCGTGCTCGTCCGCAGGTCCTTGGTGCTCACCAACGGCCTCAGGATCACGGTAGACCTCGCGGTGTGGGATCCCATCACCCGCGAGCAGCGGCAGCTGCCCCTGCCCCCGTACCAGCCAACCTACCACACGGGGACGGTGCTCTGCGCCGTGGACGGCTGCGACCACCTCGACTGTCACGGCGGCCCCTTCCGAGTAGTCTTGGTGGGCACTGTCTCCATTGAGAACTTTATCGGCGGCACCACATGGGCGAGCGTCTACTCGTCCGAGACCGGTACGTGGGGCGCCTCCACCTCGATTGTGCTTGATTCGTTTATTGAGAAATGGCCCAGCCTCCGTGTCCGGGATGCGCTGTACTTCATGCTTCAGCAAGGTCACATCCTCAGATATGATTTGGCTGAGAGGGGTCTCTCCGTGATCGACATGCCTGATGAGTAAGAACATGGAGCACGATACGATGCCCTGTGTAGTGAGAGTCCATTACCTGTGTGCCATTAAAAAAGTTGGTCATTACGTGTGTGCCACAATAAACTTTGCAGTCACTCGTGTGCCATGAGCTCGAATTTTGATTACCCTCATGCCATTCCGTTTACTATTCCGTTAGAGGTAACAGATCTTACATGTGGGACCCACACCTTACACTTTATTTCCCCGACCGATCTCTCTCTCTCGATCTCTCTCTCTCTCTCGCTCGATCCCTCTCTCTCTCGCTCGGTCCGCCGATCCGGAACCCTAGCCGCCGCCGCCACCGGCCGGCACGCCGCCACCGCTGCCGCCCGTCGTGGCCCCCACGTAGCAGGATCCGGGGCCCCCCGTTCGGCGAGCGAGGCCGACGCCGCCGCCGCCGCCGCCGACAAGGGCCCGCCGCCGCCGCCGACAAGGGCCGCCGCCCCCGAGGGCCGGACGCCGCCGCCGCCGGGGCCGACCCCGCCGCCGAGGGCCGAACGTCGCCGCTGCCGAGGGCCGGACGCCGCCGCTGCCGAGGGCCGACCCCGCCGGGTCGAGGCCGGACGGCGCCGCCAGCGAGGGCCGCCGCCGCCGGCGAGGGCCGCCGCCGCCTTGATCATCGCAGATGGCCTTATCGCTCCGGTGGATCGCATTTGAGGTAAAACTCCACCTAACGAAACAAACTTGAATCCGTTTACGTTGATCGGGAGCATGAACTATTGATGTAATTATCGAGTGCTAAGCTGATCTACTCTCTAATTTTTTAGCATCGTCATCTAACATCAAACAATGTTGTTCATCCGCAGGATGGACGCCGGCTTGGATAGCGAGCCTCCCGACAATTCGGGGTGGGAAGTTGGTATTGGGCATTCGGTAGAAGCAAGCCTAGGTTCTGCGGATAGTGAATATCTTGCTAATCCAAACCCGTCCAATGAGCATGTGGGTGTTGATGATGAATGCTTGTACATTGATATTGTTCCCGAACATCCAGCACCTCCCATTCCCTCTAGTCAATTTGAACCAAACATATTGTTAGATGATGAAGTAGAGGAAGGTGTAGAGGAAGATGAATATTTTTCGATTCCGAAATAGAGGAAGATGATATTGTTACCGATAGAGAGCCTCCACGCAGACCTGATGCGAGACTATGACATGAAAGATCCGCCTATGGCGAGTAGGCACTATGTATTCAAACATGAATGCTTTTAAGTTGGCTTTAGCTACACATGCTACGAAATATGAGTTCCAATATGAGATTGAAAAGGCTGATAAAACTCGGTACAGGGGTGTCTTGCGGTGGCAAGAATGTGGGTTGTAGGTGGAGAATTCATACCACTACTTTGAGTGATGAAGTCACGGTGAAGGTAATTTTTTTTAGCCCTTTGTATGATCTGATTTTTTTTTTTTTTTGTGGAATCTAACCATGAATGTCTACATTGGCGGATCACAAGGAACCCATACTTGCATCGGAATTGTCGGAGCACTAGGAGGGCAGGCACTTGTGTAGGAGTGACACGAGTTTTGGGTGGCTGAACAAGTGATTGATGACTTGAAGGAAGATGAAACAGTGACTTGAAGAGGCTATGAAATGGCTTAAGGATAATCACACTAAACTGTGGACTAGGAGCCGGTTTTCCACTTTGTCAAAAGTGGATTATATTACCAATAACTTGGCTGAGGCGTTCAATAAATGGGTAAGCACCTGGATGACTTGATTAACACTTTGTTTGCATTGATTTCCTTTCTATTCCAAGTTTGCTATGATTGACACTTTCTTTACTATGTTGGCAGATCAAGGATCGGAAGGGCTCGCACTTGGATGACTTGTTGGATACCATTAGACGAAGCTCTTGATTAAGTGGAATCATCGAAAAAGGGTTGCCAACAAGTTTCAAGGAAAGATTTTGCCTCATATAGTGCGAGAGATTGACAGCAGCTAGCTATAATCTTGACATTGAAATAATCACAAGCTCACCCGATGGCATTGCAGAAGTTTGTGCTAAGGGAGATTCAGCTAGTAGCTTCGGGTTTGTAGTGAACTTAAGCGAGAGGATATGTTCATGCGAGCTTGGCAAGGGACAGGAATACCATGCAAACATGCCATTGCCTATATTACATCAATCCCTGGGGCCAAACTTGAAGACTATGTGGATATGTGCTATTCGGTTGAGAAATTCAGAATTGCATATGAAGGTTACTGTGCCCTCTATTCACGACAAGTCTATGTGGCCCAAACCCACCCATGGTTTCACCATGCATCCTCCATTGCTTAAGGCAAGCTGCCGGAGGAAGGAGGAAGAATAGGATGAAATCAGCTTTGGAGGGAGGTAGTGGAAGTAAGAAAAAGCAACATGAGTGCCCAATATGCCACCGGTTGGGGCATCATTGGTACACATGTAAGAATGGCAATCCCGATGACATAGCTTCATATGAGGCTGAGAGGTAAACTTTCTATACATAGCTACACAATGAGAACACTTCATGTTTATCTATGCAAACTAACAAGTTCCCGTACTTCATTTCGAGAGGTCCACCAAAGAAGAGGCAAAAGAAGGCATCATCCGAGTAACGCGAGTTACTAGCATTGTTATGGCCACTCTCGTATCGGGCATGGTATTCCCATACAATGAGGCGGTGGCCAATGCTACACATAAGCCAAAAAGAGTGAAAAAAGCCGCCCAAAAGAAGGGGTCACCACCACCAACAAGTTCTAGCAGGTATGATCTTTCACTTTTACTTTTACATATGTTGTCATTTACAACCTCATTGATCTCTTTTTCTTGTTTTCACATAAAGTCAGCAAGCTGGATCCAATGAACCATTTCCTCTCCAAATTGAGCGAGCATCCGGTTGTTCCCGAAGATAGTGCGGCCTCGGTTGTTCCTCGAAGATAGTGTAGCCTCTCCACAGACATTGCACACACCAAGGAAAAAGCAAGCCATCATGAAGAAGTTCACACCAAGGAAGGCTACGGTTGGAGAGGCCAACCCATCTAGCCCGACTTCTAATACTAGAAGCAAGAAGAAACTCCGGCTTGAGTAAATTATTTCGACACTATGGAGGAACTACTACTTTTGATGTAATCTAAGACATGTATGGTGAATTAGTGAACTCACTTATTTGTTGGTCCGTGTGTGGACTCAATGTGATGGAAACAAGTGAACTTATTTTGTTGGTGATATTAGCTTGTTTGTGATATTACCTTGTTGCTATGCAATGGTTATGGATATGTTTTGACTCATGTGCTTAATTGTTGGTTATATCAACTTGTTGCTATGCAATGGTTATAGATATGTTTTGACTCATGTGCTTAATGGTTGGTGATATCAACTTGTTGCTATGATCATGCACCTATTTTTTCCTTTTCTATAAAAAAATTATGTCCGAGTTGTCCTTATTTTTTTCACATTTTTCCTGAATTTTTTCTATTTTTCTGAAATTTATTTGATTTTTACGAATTTTTTTTCAATTTTTACGGATTTTTTCCCTCTTTTCTGAATTTTGCACATTTTTCTGAACTTTATTCCATTTTTCTGATTTTTTCCCCATTTTTCAGAAATTTTAAAATCTGTTTTCACGATTTTTTAGAAATTTTTCCCACTTATTCTGAGTTTTTTTTACCCATAATTCTGTTTTTTGGATTTTTTTTCAATTTCTTCACTTTTCTTAATTTGTTTAACCCATTTTTGATACACAAGGGCAAAACTGTCTTTACACAACTCCGTTAAGTCTCCATCCATCCAAAGTGGACGGAATGGCATGAAGGTAATCAAAGTTCGAGGTCATGGCACACAAGTGACAGAAAAATTCTTTGTGGCATAGGCGTAATCACCAACTTTTTTAATGGCACAGGCGTAATGGACTCGTGTAGTGATGATGGAGGACGGCGGGCTGGGATTCGCGAGCGTGGAGGACACTAGACTCTACCTATGGGCGTGGCAGGAGGCTGGTGCTGATGTCTCTTCTGGATGGAAGCAATGGAGGGTCATTGAGCTCACAAAGCTGCTGCCTAATCCTGACAAGCTGCCACTCCAACTTCATGTTGTTGGTTTCACGGAGGGCACAGGCACTATCTTCTTGAGCAGCAACATCTTAAGCAGCGATTATGTGGGCATCTATACACTCCAGATCAAGTCAGGACGGGTGACAAAGGTAGGCGAGAAGGAACTATACGGTTTTGTCATGCCCTACACTAGTTTCTACTTGCCATGAGCACTAGTGTAAGAAAAGTGTTGGCTTAGTAAGAAAAGAGGGGTCGTGGTCCAAAGCAAATTTAACTTGCCTCATTTGAACAATATTTTCATGATTGTGGTCCAACATCTATGAGGCCAGCTTACTTCTACACTTCTTTTCATGCTTGCCAACCTCTGGTTTACTCTTCATATTATGGTATCCCTGGTCTGTAATGATTCAAATGCTAAGCATTTATCATGCATAAATCTGAAGCTGAAAGATAGTTAAGTTTCTTCGACCAAGTTGCCTGTTATTATTTTTGCTTTTCATATACGGACACTCATGTTTTGATTTTGTTTCGGATATTGAGTATGATGACTAGATTGAAGAATACGATAAACGAATTTGGGAATCAAATTTAGAAACGAAAACATGCTAAGCTCTCCTGTTAGTCCTGCAGTAGTTTCATATAAGGTTGTGATATGTGAGGGTGATCCTTGAACCTATTCTACCTAGCAAAGATTATGATGATGAACTACTACTGCCTATATGTCTTTTCTCCTGCTCAGACTAATACATCAAAAGGTTTTGGAATTTTTTACACGATAACTAGCAGCTTAATACAGCAAAAAAGGTCATGGTTGTATTAAGTTCAGCCTAGTACATGTTATATAACAAGGCCTTCCCATTTACTATATTAAGTTTCATGTGATACAAAAGCATTCTGCAAGTTTTTGCATGAATTCAGTGCTCTTCATGTGTAGCAATTCTAGTACTTGCAGAACCTCCAGGTTGAGTCTCTTCAAGAGCTAAATTAAGTTTTTCATTTTCAAAATCTCTGATATTTTTGGAAATGATTTACATGAGAAATAATTATTCTTCACCTATTCTTGTTGGATGATCGAGCAAGCTTTGTAATTGTAAGTGCAGAATCTTAGGTTGTAGGGAAACAAATTAGTAAACATATTCTCTTCATGTGGATCATTTCTATATGTTGGGTTTGAACTTTGCAACAAACGCTTTACATGGGATTTTGAGATGCACAGCTGTTCGACCAAGAAATGTTAGGTAAACAAGGTTGTTGCGTCATCACAAGACCAGAATTCCTGTGCAGTTGTGTGCTCAAAGGAAAATATTTTCCCATTTGGTGATTTCCACTACACCATTACCTGCTTTTGCCAACACCAACTACAGTCGGCTAAGCTCCCCTTAAGCGACATATTATCTGTCGGGAAACGGCTATGCCGACACTTACCAAACAGTCGCGGTAGAAGCCGTCGGCAAAACCTTTGCCGACAGTTAATACAACAAGGAAAAGGTCATCCCACATATGAGGGTTCACTTTGCAAAGTAGTGACTCACTTAACATAAGACTCATCAAAAGAATCAGTCTGGGCGACTCTCTGAATATATAGGGATACAATTAGCTGCTTTCAGTACAATCAATGAACGAAGCACTTCTCTATAGAAAGCCTAAAATTAATATCCATTGGGTCAGTAAATTGATGCATGCTGACAGCAAGGTTCACATAACCGGATTGATCGGTCCGGTTTTGAACCGGAAAAACCGGTCGGTTAACCGGAAAAGCCAAGGGTTAACCGTTTTGCTACAGATACATAGCATCGGTTTTCCTAGGTTAACCGGTCAAACCGGGTGACCGACAGGGACCGGTTCCTCGGTTAACCGGGATAACCGGCCGGTTTTTACCGGTTATGTGAACCATGGCTGACAGTAGAGCCTGGCATGCTCCTCTTATTCAGGACAGTTAATCACATTTCTTGGACTTCAGAATGAAATGGTATTTACTCGGACATGGTGAGCATATAGATTGAGAAAGAATCACCAAATGAACTTACATGAGATTGTTGCACATGTATCGTCATCCAACCAAAATGCTTGCTGACCAAGATCTGGAAGCTTCATATTCCACTGAAGATGAAGGATCTCAGGTAGATTTGAATCATCTATGACCGAAATATTTTTTTCATTTGAAGTCAAAACTTCCTTGTTTTGCTCAGTTAAAATTTGAAGTCCCTGTTTGCCCAGTTGCAGTGTAATTTCCTTCCATTATTGCCCAGTTGCAGAAAGCCACAAAACAATCAGTGGGAATAAGGCCAACGGAGGGATTAATTTTTCTAAATATAATACGTGAAGAAAAAAAAAGGAAAAATAGAAGGGAAGGACGATGGCACCTGGGCCGGCCCGGATAGGAAACCGGTTGTAAACGGCCTCTTGTTTGTGACATTTTGTGTCAAATGCGGGCCAAAATCTCATTTTCTTCCCCACGAAGCAGCTCGCCCGACCTAGAGGAAATCCGCACCCTGCTATCCCTCCTTCACAACCGTGCCATGGCGACGCCGCAGCTCTCGTATCTGGTCGAAGATCTGGTGGGGGAGATCCTCCTCCGCCTCCCGCCGGCCAAGCCCGCCGACCTCCTCCACGCCTCCCTCGTCTGCAAGCGCTGGCGCCGCCTCCTCACCGACCCCGCCTTCCGCCGCCGGTACTGCGAGTTCCACCGCACGCCGCCGCTCCTGGGATTCTTCCTCGACGATTCCGGCCCCGCGTCGGGATTCGTGCCGGCCGTCGCCTCGCCCTGTTCCCCGCCGGCGCTCGAATGCAACAGCAGCTCGTGGGTGCTGGACTGCCGCCACGGCCGCGTCCTCATCCTTTCCTTCAAGCCCTGTGATCTGGTGGTGTGGGATCCAATTACCCGCGGGCGGCAGCGCGTTCCCCGGCCCTCTTTCGACTTCTTCACCGGAGCGGTGCTCTGCGCCGTCGATGGCTGCGAACACCTCGACTGCCACGGCGGGCCCTTCCGAGTTGTCTTCGTTGGCACCAACAGCGAAGGCGATGGCGTGACACGGGTAAGCATCTACTCGTCGGAGACTGGTGCGTGGGGCGCCTCCAACACGATCGTGCTCGAATACGACGTCGAGCAGTGGCCCAGCCTCCTTGTCGGGGATGTGCTCTATTTCACGGTTATCGTGAGCCGGAGCAGCGTCCTCAGATACGATTTGGCTAGGAATCATCTCTCGGAGATTGGCCTGCCCGTCGAAGAGTATGATGAGATGTCCACTGTTGTGATAGTGGAGGATGGCAGGCTAGGATTGGCTGGCGTGTATAATTGGAGCCTCTACCTGTGGTCGTGGCAGGAGACTGGTGCTCAAGGTACTGCTGGATGGAAGCAATGCAGGGTCATCGACCTTGGGACGCTGCTCCCAATTCCTGAGACATCATCCTTACTTCTTTCTGGCTTCATGGAGGGCACAGATTCCATTTTCTTGAGCACTGATGTGGGCGTCTTCAGACTCCAGCTTAAGTCAGGAGAGGTGACAAAGATAAGCGACAAAGAGACACACCCAACCATCATACCCTACACTGGTTTCTACACGCCATGAACATGAGTGTAGGAAAAGTGTTGGCTCACCAAGTAAGAAAAGAAGTAGGATCATGGTTCAAAAACTTCTATGAGATGCAGCTTACTTCTATGCTTATTGTTTATGTTTGCCAAGCCAACATCTATGAGACCGGTAAACTTTTATGTTTATTCTTCATTTTGATAGCAGCAATTGGTATCCCTTGGGCTGTAATCAATCGAAGTTTAAACATTTCTCTTGCATAATTGTGAAACTGGAAGATATTGCAAGTTTTTTTTAGCCAAGTTACCCGGTGCTACTTTTAGCTTTTCAGCTAGACACTTGGATATTGAGTAAACATTCATGTGAACCTGAAATACTCACATTTTGTATTTTTCTTCTCTAATGTTGAGTACACAAGGATGTTCATATGGTGAATAGATTGAACAGCACCAGAAGCAAATTTAGGAGTCTAATAATCTAGAACCAAAAACTGATAAGCTGCTTTGTTAGTCCTGTACTAGTTTCATAAGGTTGTCACATGTGAAGGTTATCCTTGAACCTATTATACCTGACAAAGTTTCTGTCTAGAATGTCTAGATTGTAATGATGAGTTACTGCAATCAGGAATGTTTTGTATTCTTTTATGATTTGGTTTCTCCTTCATCCATTGTAAATATTACGAGCCGTGGTTCCCTATCCAACACTTACTGCACATCAACACTTCACTTAAGTATTATTTACCTCTGAATATCCCTTTTATGTGACATTAGTAAGATGAATTCGGCAATGGAAGGGTTTCATTCATTGCAATGTTCATGACACTACATTTATGTATATAATTGAAAGTAATATTGGCATCATATTTCATT
Organism: Chloris gayana; assembly: GCA_031894775.1. Lineage (NCBI taxonomy): Eukaryota > Viridiplantae > Streptophyta > Magnoliopsida > Poales > Poaceae > Chloris > Chloris gayana. The sequence continues at coordinate 19,940 of JAUNZO010003467.1, forward strand.
CCCCAGTTCAGTATGTTGTTTTATTTATCAACGATATATTTTCTGTACTACTTAAGGACTTATTTACATATTAAGCCATTACACACATAGCAAGTAGCCACGTAACAGCTTAATACATCAAACAGAAGCCTAACAACAAAAAAATTGGAACTTCTTAAACAGTAAGTAATCTATTAATACCACACAAACAAGGCCATTGTTGTATTAAGTTCAGTTAAGTACTTGCAATATGTCAAGGCCTTTTCATTTGCTATATTAAGTTTCATGGCATGCAAAAACTTGCTTCTGCTTGATCTAGTACTTCATCATATTGAGTCACTCACAGATCTGAATTTAGTTTCTCATTTGTGAAATCCTCAAACTTGTGCAAATGATTGACATGGGAATATCTATTTTTTCTACTTGGTATTGTTGGATGACTGAGCAAGCCATGTAAGTGCAGAGTTCTTAGAAGCACGTAGGGATAGTTACACCTACTAAACATATTTCGTTCTTGTGGCCACTTCTATATGATGGGTTTGAACTTTGCATGATGCAACAAACACTTTATATCAGCATGGAGGACATGAAGCTATTCAACCAGAGATTTGTGGGATACAAGGTGCCTCATCACCATTTCTGTGCAGCAATGTGGTAAAAGACAAATGTTTTGCCTGTGGTGATTTGATTTCCTCACAGCAATTGGAAAGGATATGTCATGTCACACCTAGTGCAGCATGTTGCATGGCCGTGACTCACTTAACAAAGGACTAATCGAAATAATTGGCCAGGCGACCCTCTGAATATACGGGGAGACAATGGGCTACCTTCAGTACAATCAATGAAGCTCTTGGTTATAATAAAGCTTGAAGTTAGTATCAATTGGGTCAGTGAATTGATGCATGCTGAGGATAGAACTATCAATTGTCCTTTTATTCATGATAGTTTTGTGCCGATCTGTGAGGCTTTCCTACAAATCTAGCTTTATGAAGAAGGATGACATTTCTTAAGCTCATAAATGAAAATGGTATTTACTTGATATAAACTGCTAAAGAATCACCAAATGAGCTCTGGATAAGCAAATAGTGGACCACCATCTGGAAGCTTCACGTTCCACTGAAGATTGAGGTGTTCTGGTAGAAGGTGTGCCAGGAGGTATGCCAGAACAAGAACCATTCATACGCTAGAACAAGAACTCAAGCGAGTCCCTGTACCATCGTCATCGACTACAGACTTGCTGGAAAGGAAAACTTGCTCAAATGTTGATGCAGTCTTGTTCATTGCTGTGAACAGAAGTAGAGCAAGCAAAAGAAAAAAAATTCAGCAGGCTGGTGCGCTATAGAAATTCTGAGCTCTCGTTTGTGTTCGAATTTCCTCAACCCTCAAGGTTGCCACTTGCTGAGCCTGAGTGCTGTTTGTTTCCAAAGGTTCACCTTGTTACGCTTCTTCTAGATTTACCACCAAATGGTAAACAGGATACCTACAAGCTTCTTATTTTGATACTTTGAGCCGGTGGTACACCTCAAGTGATGGACATAAACCATTGTGAAACACAGCAGACATGTTAATTGAGCTCCGGGCCGGTGGGATTTGCAGGGATGATGCCACCTTTGTCCAAGACATGGTCCGTTGTTTCTGGTTCACAGTAGGTTGCACGGTCAATTCCTTTTAGCAGTTGAAGTTTTGCCATGGAGCGATACAGTGAACTGGACCTTTGGGTTACTCTCTATCATCATTCTGGTCTGTACAGACTTCAGAAACTTGACCGTCCAGTTCTTTAATTTTCATGTACTATACTAGTACATTGAATATATAACAATTTGTTTCAGGCTAACCTCGAACGTAAATCATATTCTGTTTCCATGTAAAGTTAAAACTTCACCAGAATAGAACAATTCATTGTCTTCCTAGCTGCATCCTGTAATTCCCCTCTTCTGTTGCCCTCAATAGAACAGAGCAATTTTGCCGGCGGTGGGGCTGCCTACTGGTTGCACGTGTGCACCGTGGAGAGAGGCTGACCGCTGCGTCGCCGTCGACGTGGACGGCCAGGCCGCCGTTGAAGGAGTTCCGGAACAGCTTGTGCGGACAGGGCTGGCGAGCTCAGTAGCCTAAAAGTACCGGAAGAGTCCAAAATAGCGCAGCGGTCCCTGCGATGGAGTGCGTAACGTAAGCATCAACTGATAGCACGATGGCTCAGCTCGCTTGGGCCCTACTGAAGCTTGTCCCGTTATGAAATTATTGAAGAAAAAACTTGTAATCATGGATTGGAACTTCATTAATTCTTCTACATGTAAGCTCGGAGAGAAACTTGTGGAATTTCCATGTCTCGGTTGAATTTTTAATAATTTTCTTTTGTTGCTATTTGCAATTATTACTGTTTTCGTAAAACATGGTTGTCCTGTAGTACGCATTGCTAAATAACATTGCTTTGTGCAATTTTCTAGAAAGCTTCAAAAGATGCAGGACTGAAATTCGCATGGAATTTGCAGCAGACAGTGAAATTTGTCGAGGAGACTAATGGAGTCCTGAATTTAGAACTTTAAATTTCATTCCTAGCTGCTTGTTGATGTATGATCATATAGCAGCACAATAGCTGTACGTATACACGTACGTGCAGAAAAGCACCACTACTACACACTGTTACAAAATCCTAAGAGAAGGAACTACCCCGTACAAACATACTTAGAAACCAATCTACCCACTCATCACGTTGTAATAACACGGCCCTACACGTTGACGAAGGGTGTGCCGGTGATGTACTCTGTGACGGCGAGCGCGACGAGGCCGAGCATGGCGAAGCGGCCGTTCCAGAGCTCGGCGTCGGCGCTCATGAACCCGCCGCTCCTGGCCTCGGCGCTGTCTCCTTGGAGCAGCGGCACCAGGGAGGCGACGGAGAGCACCGCCGCCGTGGCCGCGAACCAGGCCAGGCCCGACCCGCTGCCGGCCTGCGAGAGGAGGCCGCCGCCGCGGGACGCCTCGACGGCGAGCGCGGAGACGAAGCCCACCATGGCCAGCCGCCCGTTGATGCGCTCCGGGGCCGGGCCGCTGAACGCCAGCGCGTCCCACAGGCCGGGCTTCGCCGCCGCCTTGGGCTTCGGGGTCGGGGTGGTCGGCGCCGTCGCCGGGGTCGAAGTCGAAGACGAAGAGGTGGTCGTCTCGTCCTTCGTCAGCTCAACACCCGGCTGCACATAAACAGACCACAAGTGGTTTCATTTGTGAGTACTGAGATCGTAATTACGGCAGAAATTTTTGAGTTAATTAGGATCGCTGCTCACCTCGGTCTGGGCCCTGACGACGAGGGCGCGACGGCGCGGCGCGAGACCGTACACCTGCGCCACGCGGCCGGCGCGCACGCTGCCGGTGGCGAAGGCGAGGGAGCTCATGGAGGCCATCACCGTGTTTGCCATGCCTGCCGGAAGGAAATGCACGGGGCTGGTGGTGATCGGAGATAAGAGTAAAAGCTGTGGTCGCTACACTAGTGAGGCACGCTTGGTCCGCTGACTGGTTGCTGTCCTGCTCGTTGCTAGTACTACTGCGTTGCGATGGTTGGGTGGAGCGGGCGGCAAGACTTATAGGGAGGCAGCAGCGGCAGCTAGCGGATGAGCGCCCGTGATCACGGCGGTGGTGGCCGGGAGAGCGGCCACGTCGTCGCGGGTTGCAGAGCCTAGTACATGTGCGCGACGTGACGGCGGCCGGTTCACAGCCAAGCGACGCCAAACTGAGGCGATCGACGTGGACGTCCACGGCGCCGCGCAGGAAGTTGGAGAGGAGGCTCCTTCGCTGAAAACTGGCAGAAGATTCCAGAACCGCGCTTGGCTTCTTGCAGTTGTATAGCCCACGCGACAGGAGATTGCCTGCTTGAGGTTCCGACTGCGTTTACGTATGTGCAATGCCAGCGCGCGCCAAGGATGCATTTCTGTGACCATGTGATGAGCGGGGAAGGATACAACAGTTCCCTAGAAAACTCCAATGATTTAGTTCCTCCCATTAGTATTCTCTTCGGTTTTAACAGATAGAAGTTAGAATAATTTCAGTTCAAATTTATTTCCTTAATAACATTAATAAATAAAAATAAATGGTAAAAATATTGATCTTCACGAGTACTACTGAATGTGACAATATGATTTTTTTTAGGAAATATGATATTTTCTTATTGTTCGTAGCTATATATTACTGCTTTCTTTTTACAAACTATATGTCACTGCTTTGCACCATCATGGTAGAGATGCTTTCACTTCCCGAACATTTTAAAGAAGTGTTATTTGCTCACATTTCTTTGGCAACTGTTCCTGCTTACTGAGCAAACTACATATTAGCGTAGTACTAATATGGTTGCAGTCCTCACTTCAACCATACTACATATGATAGCGTCATTACCAAAGAATTATGAAGAGGTCGATACTTGTCAGTTTACATTTTTAATTCTATACATGAAGACATCAATGTTGCAGTCCCTTTATTTTATTTTTTATGTATTTAAATTGTTTCTTAATTTATTTTAATATTAAATAACTTGTTAATGCATTTTTCTTGCTGATATTTACTTCCATAAATCTCATACTCTCTCTTTCCCCGTCACGTTCTTGAGAGCTTTGAAATCATTATTGTGGGATTATTGGGAATAGAGACACGTGTGCACTGTCTTGGATTCTTTCAAGGGACTTTTGTCTGTGGGACACTCTTAATGTGTGTATTTGTGTGACAGACACCGTGAAAACTTATTTTACCTAGTGGACACCGAAAACTTGTTTTTGTGCCGCGGACACCGCAGTATATTAAAAACTCATTTTTCGGTTGGATGGGGAAGAGAATATTTTGATAATGCCAATATTGCCATTGCCTTATCCTTTGCTTCTTGTCAAACACATGCGGCCAAGACACGCTCACCCGACCAGCCGTCGAAGCGTGCGAGGCCCGAAGTGAGGCCGCCGTGAGGGCCGGGTGTGCCTTTTGGAGCAGAACCATCCTGGTAGCAATCTCGGCCGTCACCGCCGCAGGCTTGGCCATGGCGCTACGTCCGATGTGTTTCACCATGCTGGTGCATCTGGTGCGCGGCGAGCTTGGCCCACCATGGCCGGGCTCCGACGGCTGGTCGAGGAGCACGCCTCGGCTGCATGCGCCTAGGCGTCGGCGTTTTTTCTTTTTCGGACGGTTGTTGGCGTTGGAAGGCAGGTGGAAGAAGATAGTGAAGGATAATACTGTCTTTTTAGCATCATTATTGATTAAAATAATAGGTGTGGTGTCCAGTAGACAAAATAATGTTTTCATAGTGTCGAGGAGACAAAATCAACGAATGCGATGTCCCGGAGACAAAATCACGTTTTGACAAGTGTCCCACAGACAAAAATCCCTTGTTTCAAATATCAAACATATGTTAGGATAGTGTCAACAATAAATGTAAGTGCCAAGGATAATTTCTATTGCATGGTCTTTCGCCATGTCTCATTTGTCCCTCTATAGCAAGACAACAACTATGAAAACCTATAGTGACAGGGAAAATAAAAACACTCAAGTGGATGATCGATCCTAAAAAGAAACTGTTTTTCTTTGCTATAGAAATGGAATATGTTACCTTTCCTAACATCTTAAAGAAAAAATGTATTAATATAATAAAAATATAAACAATAACATTACATTTCTTATCTATATGAAAAAAAATGCTATGAATTGTCAAGATATGTTAGCTCCCTCGGTCAACTACGGACATAATGAAATATCATTTGTGTCTTTTGACTCCAATGGAAATAAAGTAAATGAAATGTAAAAAAACTTTGTCCAAATTGTTCATGAATTAAGAAATTAAGTAATATTGTAATATCAAAATATAGGAAAATAAACTCATATTAGAATTATTCTATAACAAAAAAATATGTGGTATAATTGATGATAGAGATCATGTTATGTATAATGTAAGTTTGGTGCATTTGAATCCTATTTTTAGCATGCCGTTGTTTCAATTGTTTACAAACGCATATGTATTTTTTGTTTTTTACTTCATATCTTTTAATATAATATTTGAACTACATAGTAGTTTTTGTTGACTTCTACATGGGCCAAATAATTTAAAAAATTCCAATAAAATTACGGTAGAGGTATTACGGATGTGTATGCCAATTTTCGATTCAGAACTAATACAAATTCTTCCGATACAAAAAAGTCAAATGAAACCACGTTTTTCTATTATTTGCACATTTAGATTTGCAAAATATAAGGTTGTTTGAACTATATTTTGGCATGGAACTGTTTCCGAGGATTCCCACTCATTTATATTTTTATAATTTTTTATTTTTTTAAAAAGTACTTCAAATGGGACTATATGTCTCGAGTGAGTCGGGTTTTATACCCAAACTCATCTTGTTTGATCCCAGACATGTTTATATGTTTTAAAAAATTGAACTAGAAAATCCACATGTGCGTTTGTAAAAGTCATGCATAGAGACGGAATGTGGAGGCCAAAATGAAGGTTTATGAAATAAAAACGATTAAATAAATGTTAAAATGTATCATAAGTACATACATAGATAATTCAAGAAAATAAGTTTGACATTCTTACAAAACAAAGTGCAAATGAACAGATTGGAATTTTACAGCAATTTAGAAACAAGAATCCCTGAATTTGGACAATATTTGAGTAGTATATATAAGATTTAAAATTTAAATAGAAATTAAAAGAATAAAACACAAGACCTTATTGAACTAGTGGATGAACTACTAATGGGCCTCGTATTAAGACTCAAGCCCAAATCGTTATTGTAATTTTTAAAAATATTGTTTATTTGATTTAAATTGTTTAAAAATAATTAAATTATTTTTAAATTGATTTTTGTTGCTGCAAAATAATTACAAATTTTAAGATGATGGAAAATAATGAAAATATTGTTAAATTGATTAAAGTTGCTACGAAAAATTAACTACTTCAAGTGACCTAGTGAGCCCAAGCATTATTAATTAACTACTTTAATAAAAAATGGTCTGTGCTTTCTTATTTTTAAAAAATCAAAATAAGTGACTAGTGGGTCCAAGCATTATTAATTAAGCACTTTAAATAAAAAATGTCATGTACCTTCTTATTTTTAAATTTTTTTAAAAAGTGATCCAATGGGACCAAGATTATGAAATATCTAATTTAATAGGAAAGTGGCCTAAGCATTCTTGTTTTTTAAAAACAGTTCAAAAAAAGTGGCCTGGTGGGCCAAGCATTATGAAGTAATTACTTTAATAAATGAATTGCTTGTGATCTTGTTTTTAAAATTAAAAAAGTGACATAGTGTACCAAGCATTATTAATTAAATACTTTGACAAAATATGGACTCCACCTTCTTATTTTTTAAAATTTCAGAAAAACGACCCAGTAGACCAAGCATTATTAATTAAATACTTTAAGAAAAATGGCTCTACATTCTTATTTTTAAAAAATTAAAAAAGTTGGCCTAGTGGGCCCAAGCTAGGGCCTCTACTACCACAACCCACCATGAAGGTAGGCCCGGATTCTACCGGCCTAGGACGAGGCGGCCCACAGGCCAATATAGGGACGGAGGAAGTTCTTTAGTAAATTCGAAACGGCTGGCGCGACCTGATTTTTTAAGGTGGGGTGGGTGACGTTTTTTTTGATAACCCGGGTGGGCGACGTTGGCAGACGAGATGGTATTATAAACTTGTCCATCGCGTGCCTCGCCCTCTATAGCCATGGTTGGCTTCTTCAACCGCCGCTATAGTGACCACTATAGTAGTCACGGTTGAAGATGTTAACTATGTCAAGTGCTAAAGGCCACAATAGCCATGGTTTACAAAACCAACCGTGGCTATAGTGGGCATTAAGTCACAGACCATGGACGCGTAGCCCCGCTCTTTATTGTAGCCGCTGTCCTTTTTTTTTCGTGGTTACAGGGTTTTGGGTGGTATGGCTACGAGTGCCGGATTGTTAAAGTGATTGTAAAGCACAACAGACAGGTTAAGTGAGCTCACGTCAGACTTGTTCATTTGTGTGAGAATGAACCCGAATAGATCTATTTCTAGACTCTGGATTGAGTGGTTCCAACTCTTTCACTTCGTCCGGACCTTACGTTCGATGAGATAGGAGTGATGAATGTGGGGGGGTTAGGGGGGGTGGATTTGCAGGAAGGATGCCCCCTTGTCCGAGGACTCTGGACATGATCCGCTGTTTCTGGTTCATAATGGGTTGCACGGCCAATTCTGTTAGCAGTGTGTCATCAGAACAGAGCAATTCTGTCTTCTGTTGCCACCCGGTGGGGCTGCTTACTAGTTGCACGTGTGCACCGTGGAGCGAGCTTGACCGTTGCGTCGCCGTCGACGTGGACGGCCAGGCCACCCTTCAAGGATTTCCGGCCTTCCGGGACAGCTTGTGCGAACAAGACCGGCGAGCTTGATGGCGTGGCTAGCTCAGTAGCCTAAAAGTAGCAGAAGAGTGCCAAATAGCGGAGCGGTCCCTGGGATGCGTAACGTAAGCATCAACTGATAGCACGATGGCTCAGCTCGCTTGGACCCTACTGAAGCTTGTCCCGTTCTGAAATTATTGAAGAAAATACTTGCAATCATGGATAGGAACTTCATTAATTACTCTGCACCACAAGCTCGGAAAGAAAGTCGTGGAATTTCCATCTCCCGGTTGAATTTTGTAATAATTTGCTTCTGATGTTATTTGCAATTTGTTACTGTTTTCATAAAACTTTGTTTGTACTATACTCATTGCTAACTAATATTTTGTTTCAATGCTTTGTGAAAATTTCCCTTTGAGAAAAAAGCTTCAGTTGTCCTTGCTTCAAAAGATTCAAGATTAAAACTCGCATGGATTTTGCAGCAGACACGGTGAGATTTGTGAAGGAGACTAATGGAGTCCAGAAGACCAGAATTGAACTTTTAATTTGTTTCATATAGCTGCTTGCTGATGTATCATCATGATAGCAGTACAATACCTGAACTACGTGCAGAAAAGCACCACCACTGCACACAGTCGCAAAAATCCTAGCACAGGAAGAGGAAGACACTCTATGTACAAGCCAATCTACGCACAAATGTGAAAATAACACGACCCTACACGTTGACGAAGGGCGTGCCGGTGATGTACTCGGTGACGGCGAGCGCTACGAGGCCGAGCATGGCGAAGCGACCGTTCCAGAGCTCGGCGTCAGCGGTCCACAGCCCGCCGCTCCTGGCCTCGGCGCTGTCTCCTTGGAGCAGCGGCACGAGGGAGGCGACGGAGAGCACCGCCGCCGTGGCCGCGAACCAGGCCAGGCCCGACCCGCTGCCGGCCTGCGAGAGGAGGCCGCCGCCGCGGGACGCCTCGACGGCGAGTGCGGAGACGAAGCCCACCATGGCCAGCCGCCCGTTGATGCGCTCCGGGGCCGGGCCGCTGAACGCCAGCGCGTCCCACAGGCCGGGCTTCGCCGCCTTGGTGGGCTTGGGCTTGGGTGTCGGGGTGGTCGGCGCCGCTGCCGGGATTGGGGAGGTGGTGCTGGTGCTCTCCTCCTTCATCGGCTCAACATCCGGCTGCATAGACAGACGTGTTGTCAGTATCGTGATCGTACTAATTAACATCGGAAAATTGAATTAACGAAGCAATGATGATGATGCTCACCTCGGTCTGGGCTCTGACGACCAGCTGGACGCGACGGCGCGGCGAGAGACCGTACACCGGCGCCACGCGGCCGGCGCGCACGCGGCCGGCAGCGAAGGCAAGGGAGCTCATGGAGGCCATCACCGTGGTTGCCATGACTGCCGGAAGGAAATGCACGGGATGGTGGTGATCAGCAAGAACAGCGAGTTGCTGAAAGTAAGGTAAAAGCTGTGGTCACTACACTAACACGCGAGTTAGGCACGCTTTGTTCGCTGACTTGTCGCTATTGCGTTCCGATGATTGGGTGAATGGGCAGCCGGCTCGATTTATAGGAAGCCCGCAGCGCCAGCGGGTGAGCGGCTGAGCGCCCGTGATCACGGCGGTGGTGGCCATTAGGGGCGCCACGTCGTCTCGGGTTGCAGAGCTTAGTACATGCGTGCGACGTGGACGGCGGCGGGTTCACAGCCAAGCGACGCCAAACTGAGTTGATCGACGTGGACGTCCATGGCGCCGCGCAGCACTCTGCCATCGAGCTCTTTCGCTGAAAAGTGGCAGAAGATTCCAGAACCACGCTTGGCTGCTTGCAGTTGTAGCCCATGGGATTGCGATTGCCTGCTTGGGGTTCCGGGTGCGTTTACGTATGTGCAATGCCAGCGCCATGTGATGAGCATCAGGCGAGTGGAGAAAAAACGGTGTGGTTAGACGCATCCAGATTTGATTCTTCATTAGCGCACAAACACATTATGGCCAGGACGATTCAACAACTTAAAACTCCAATCAGTCAGCTTGTCCATTATTATTTTCTTCGGAGTTCTATATATAAAGCTCAAATCTATTCCTTATAAACATAAATAAATAAAAAAATCAACGGTTAGAATATTGCTCTCGAGGAGTACCCCTGACTGTGACAATAATCACAATATGACTTTGTTTATGAGGAAAATATGATATTTTCTTATTAGTTGTAGCTATATATATTACTACTTTTTTTTTCTTTTTTGCGAACTATCTATCACTGCTTCTGTTCATAGGATTGATTGTTAGAGATAGTTTTAATTCCTGAACATTTTAAAAGAAGCACTCGTTAGTTTGGCCATTTGTGCCTGTTTAACTGAGCAAACTACATATTGGTGCAGTACAACAACATCATTGAATTGAGCAATGTGGTTGCAGTTCTCACTTTCTTATGTTAGATTTGAGGGTACAAGTGTAGACATGCATTGAACTGCATTTCATTGCATAATTGCAAAAAAGAATTATGAAGTATGATACTTGTCAGTTGCATTTTTAATTCTGTATGAAGGTACCAATGTTGCAGTCCCTTTATTTTGTTTTATTTTTATGTATTTAAATTGTTACTTAATCTATTGCGATTTAAGTAACTTGATAGTAAAAATCGTTGGCTGATATTTACTTCCATAAATCTCATACGCTCTCTTCCCCCTTTAGGTACTTGAGCTTCAAAATCAGGATCAATGGGAATATCGACACGTGTACACTGCCATGTATTGAATCACTTATCAAACACATCTGTTGTATAAATAATGTGTACCTTGAAGTTTGATGTACTTCTTGTTTAATGTACATGACGATGGTTGCTTCTTGTACTATGTTAACTATCAATGTTCTAGCTATCTTCCCATCACTTGTTATTGATGTAGCGTAGCAAAGAAACCCTGCAATTATGTCGTGGACACCGACGAAGCCTCGTTCATGTAGCCTCGTGCCATGGCACCAGGGTAAAAAATAAATTTACCTACTAAATAGTAGGCGTTGGTTCCATTTTTCTTTAAAAATCATACAAATTTAATGTTGTGGCACCAGGGTAAATCTTGTGGTAGCTTTGCCCCTGGTTGTGGATATTTGGGCGTGTTACATTTGTTTTGTCAGTTCCTTCTAGAATCCAAATATATATTGAAGAGTGTTTGATATGCATGACACTTGTCATGTACCATAGTTAACAATGTCTATGTAATTGTAAGTGCAAAGGATAATTCCTATTGCATGATGTTTCTCTATGTCCCTTTTGTCCCTCTACAACAATACAGCAACCATGAAAAGCCTATAGTGATAGGGACAATAAAAACACTCAAGTGGATGGTCGATCCTAAAAAGAAACTGCTTTGCCGTGCTATAGAAATGGAGTATGTGACTATACCTAACATCTCAAAGAACAAAACTGTGTTAATCTAGTAAAACTAGAAACAATAACATTACAGGAACAATGTTGTGAGTTTTCAAGATATGTTAGCTTACTCGGTCATTTGTGGACATAATGAAATACTATTTGTGTCATTCGACTCCAATGGCAATAAAGTATATGAAATGAAAAAACTTTGTCCAAATATGCTTATGAATTAAGGAATCAACTAATATTGTAACATAGGAAAATGAACTCATAATTAGAATTATTTTATAACAAATAAACATAAAGTATAAATGATAATGGAGATAGAGTTATTTATATTCTTACATTTCTCTTTCTCTTTTTGTATTCATTGTATATAAAATATGTATAAATAGTACTATTACATACTTGTACTTCAATTCATAATTCTTTAAAGCCACAAGATCTTAATTGTTTTCCCAAAAAAAGTTCTTCACACTAATGACACAAATTTTTCTCCAAAATAGCCATTAGGAAACTTTAATTTATCCAAAATTTGGTAGAAGTTTTATTTCTTCTAAGTTGCTAGAGGATTCATTTTATGAATTGAATTAAGTTTTGTAACCATAGAATATGTTTTCAAAAAATAATACCAATGTTTTTTGAGCTATAAATACTTCATTTTACCTTATAGAAAGATGTAACTTATATTACTTCACAATCTCCAGGATGATCAACAATTTATAAAGTATTTTTTTTCTCAGTTCTTAGATTTTTTTTTGTTCTATGACTTTTTTTTACCAAGCTTTCATTCTTCTTAGGTTTTTCAAAAGATTGTGGCAACAACCCAAAAAGTAAAGAAGAAGAAAGATTTGTACCTCAGAAAACAAGCTATATCTTACTATCAGCATACTAGAATTGAAAGGCACATTTGCTTGCTAGGACTTGGTTTACAGTTTTGATTTGATTCTGATGCAGATTGACTTGGGGCATCGCTTCCTTCTTGATGCTCATCATGAGCTTGTGGTTGTTCCATGGTGATGGTTCCTTGTGACATCGTATGGTCTTCTTAATGTTTGCTCCATCTATGCCAATATTTTTGAATGAGGATTTTTTCTTACAGAAAATAACATCTCTGCTAATTAAAAAAAGTTCCTCCAAATTGTTAAGTACATAGCCTTTACTACCATTATTCATAACCTATAAATATGCACCAGGCCCAATTAGTATAAAATTTGTTCTCTTTTGTGGTGGCACTTCTTGGTCACAGCTGATCATGAACCTATTATTTTCATATGATTTATGATATATGTTTTTTTATCACGGTTCATCCAGCCCCAAAACTATTAATTCAGAGAATCGGAACAAGTGGATGGTTGTGCAAATAATAGGCATTACATATATGTTATTGTAACTTTTTATTTTTTTCCCATGAGAAATGTACACTTCCGCCCCGGAATTGGAATGAGAACGAGCCTTCGGAACTAAAAAGACCTATACAGCACAATAATATAACAAAAGCAGTTTAAAAGTGTTTGAGCCATGATGGCACACTCTTGACAAGTTTTGAAGGATCGCATCTGTTTTACATTTCGTGATTGTAATATGTAGTGTGTGATTAAGTATGCACATGTTATTGTAAACATATTTTATAGCCTCACAAAACGAGGCCTCAATTTCTCGCATGATTATGCACATATGACACACTTTCTTCGAAGGTGTCATTCCGCTGCTGCTTTGAAAAGGACATATTTAATTTGTCAGTGTGTACTGAAGCTCGGTGCGCTAAGCTACTAGCATACAAAATGTTCGATGTTTATAGAGCAACGCGGCTCATGTACGTATTTATGCATTGATGAATGGCGCGCCGGTGAGGTACTCGGTGACGGCAAGTGCGACGAGCCCGAGCATGGCGAGACGTCCGTTCCAGAGCTCGGCGTTGGCGTTCATCAATCCACTGGTCTTGGATTCGGCACTCTCGCCCTCGAGCAGCGGCACCAGCGACGCCACGGACAGTGCTGCTACCATGTACGCGAACCAGGCCTGCCCGGTCCCGCTGACAGCCTGCGCGAAGAGGCCGTCCCCGCGTGTGGACGCCTCGACGGCGATGGCGGAGACGAAGCCGACCATGGCGAGGCGGCCGTTGATCCGCTCGGGAGCCGGGCCGCTGAACGCCAGCGCGTCCCAGAGACCAGTACTGCTGGGCTCCTTGCTCTGGGCCCTGACAACAACCATGGCGCGCCGGCGTGGTGCAAGCGCAGCTGGGGACCGGCTGCCACGCACGCCGGCGGCGAAGGCGTGCGAGCTCATCACAGTTGTCGCCATTGGAAAATGTATTTGGGTTCTGACGCTAACTAGTATGAAATGTTGTTAGTTTTGCCTCTGTGCTGTTTGCTGTGAGCCGATTGTGGGTGTGCCGGTGTGGGCGGCATATTTATAGGTGGAGCTGAAGCTGGCACATGAGTCCGTCGATGCAGGGGTTGGCAGCGCCGTGGGCCACGTCGGCCGGCTATTCACGGCCGTAGAGGTGATTGAGATTGGGGGTGCTCTACTGCTACTAGCCTAGTGTACACGATGTGCGACGTTGAGAGATCCGTGTTCACAGCGAGCTTCTCAGGTCAAGGCGTTATCTTGTAGCCTTGCATGGACCGATAGACGGCCAGGGTCAGGCCACCGGTCTTCGGGAGGGGACTGCCGAGTTGGATAGTTCGGTGGCCAGGAAAAGTATCACATGATTCCCCAACCGCACCATCCGCGATGTTGATATGTGAGGGAAGTCTTGAAAGCTTATTAAACTGTTAGGTGTGGCCAAACACACTTAATCTGGAAGTTCTTTAGAGATAAGATTTCGGAAAAGAAGTTACAACTTGTTGACATGAGTATTCTATCAATCCTATTAAGCCTCGGACCAGGATGTTATAATCACACTAGTTACGCAGATTGATGACAACCAATTTTCACAATTTCAGTGACCCTAATCATGATCGATCACACAAAATGACCATTTAGGACTTTCAAGAAAAAAACATCACTATTAACTATATATATTTTGAGTAGTAATTGGATTTAATGTTTAATATGACACTTGTAACATAGTAATAGTTAGCATTAGTTAAATGTGAGGATAACGAAAAATATCTGCTACTGATAGTTGTCGCTACAATATGTTAATTTTTTCCCTCAACAAAGAAGAAACAACCAGAAAAATCCCTTAATTTGTTGAGTTGTGGCATACTCGATCACATCTTTTATAACATGGACATATTAATCTGGTCATTGGTTACATTACATATAGTTATTTTTACCCCGTAGTGTTGAATCCAAAAGCACAAGAACAAGCTAATGGTAGCAATAATCCACCACGAGAAGTACATGAATTGGGTCGCAGAAGCATCATTAATTACAATGTTTGAGCCATGGTAGAGGACTATAATTTGAAATTGGATATTAATAATAGTCGATGTATGCTAATTCACCGAAAAATACACACAACTATTATGTCATATGGGAGTGAGCTTGTACTTGGAATAACATGGATGAAACAAACTAATACACTAGGTCTCTTGAGATTACAAATATATCCATTAATTCTCAAATCCACACTCTTCCTCTTGAACTAGATGTAATGAGCACTACCATAGATTAGTAGTCATAGCAATCAAATTATATGTCAAATACATCTATTACCTTATTCAACTATTAAAATATATCACTTTTTGTAATATAAGTTGAAACACTAATATAATAAAAGAAGGAGGTACCTATTTATCTTAAAGTTCGTTGGAGCCGGAAGTGAAGGTGTGCAATGTATTTATTGGTAGATTTTGCTAATGACATAAGACCTAAGATGATAGGGACACTAAGGCCCTGTTTGGGGTAGCGGCCGCTTCTCAGCTTTTCCCAAAATCAACGATACGGAGAAGCAAAAGATTGCTGGCCCGAAAAGCTAAGATACGGAGAAGCGTAGTCATGTTTGGCGTAGCTTTTGCAAGAGACATGGGACGGAGCTTTTGCAGATCGGAGAAGGTCGATCCTCATATCTTTGACGGTCTCCTCGAGCGTGAGGCATGGCAGCGGCCTAGCGAGCAGTTGACCTGGGAGACAAGCCACTCGAAACAGTGGAAGTTCCTGTTTCTCTCTCTCTCTCTCCATACGCCATGGATGAGCTCTGGAAACTCAAATCAGCATGGGGGAAAAGGGAGAGAGCAACCAGGGAGTGGTGGAATCTAATCCTTGAGCTACTGCACATCGATTTGAGCCTCAATGTTTAAGAATGGTCACTGGAAACAACTGTTGCTAGCTTGCTATGGTGAAGAATAGCCATGGCAGGTGAAGCTGGATGCTCGCTCACCAGAGTGGGGAGAAGGCGTCGGGATGAGCTCGCGAGGGCGGCGCTGGGGAGGAGGACGGATCTGCTGGGGCCGCGTCCTGGACGAGCTCAGCACGGGGAAGAGAGACTGACGGACAGAAAAAGCTCGAGAAGCGACTCGGTTGGTGCTTCTCCGCTTTTAGTTCATTCATCGCTTTTGGAGCTTTTCTGCGCTTAAAAAGCGGGCTGTTTGGGGTAGCTTCTCGCTTCTGGCGCTTATTGGAACCGGAAAAGCTCAGAAAAGCTACCCCAAACAGGGGCTAAGTAGTGTAGATCATGGCCATGAGCATGCTTTCAATATTAGATACAGTGGCAGCATAGTGAGGCAAGGGATCCAATACAGGTGCAAAAACTATGGTGGCTGAACAATTATAAAGGTTTGTGCTATATATTAAAAATATTATATTTTGTTTTTTATTCTTATCTTAATTTAACATTGCTTGTAAAGTTGGGTAATTTGGGCACACCATAAACCTTATTGAGCCACTTATGAAGTGTCTGAAAAAATATATATTATCAATTTGTAAATAGTTATCGTTGTCATTAAAGTTAGACCTAAGGCAGACTCTTTAATAGTTCACTATCAAATTCACTTTCAATAAAGACTTCTTCAACATTTTCTTCACATGTGGTTTAACTTGTTGGCAAAAATTTTGTTGCCTTACGCATAAGTGATAATACCGCAGGTTGACCATAACAATTGTTGGCAAATGCCCATGTGTAGGGACAAAAAGGGTGTTTGTTTACTTATTATGTACTAATGGTTCAAATAATGTCGTTCCTCTTTATAGAAGTACAGGTACCACTTAAGATTTTGTAAAGATTGTATCTGTTGTAAATTTACAATCAAATTGAACATATATACAGTCCTACCAGAGGCGGGTCTAGGTTTTGTCCATGGGTACTCAAAATTTTAAATGATATTTTTTCTATAACATACATTATTGATCTATAATACACAATTGACTATGAAATGCTTCCAAATTGAATATTATTTTGATATGACCTCAGTATAGGATAAAACAACAAAATGATAAGAGAACCTATTTATTGTTTTTCATACATATGTTATATTATATATACAAAACGTTTTGGTAAAGATAATGGTTATTCAATTGAAGACCCTTGAATCAATGTAGGCCCGCAAGTAGGTCCCAGTGCCCTACCTGGGTCCAGTGGCGCAGCCACGACCACAATCGCGGTGTAATTTTTTTATTCCTGTACTTCACACATATAGTACTACTAGCAAAGTGCCCGTGCTTCGCTACGTGTTTAAATAAAAAGAAAAACTATTACTACGGGCATTCAAAATCATAAGACACAAGGTATATCCTTGTCATGAACTTTACTCAACTACGGCCACACAAATCAGATTACCATCACCCAGTTGAACTATATGGGATTACTTTGAACGGATCACAAACAAGAAAAGACATGCTTAACTTCGTAGAAAGAATATGTATCTTCTTGTATCTATATAATTCCTAGTCAGACAAGTGAGGAACACAAAAGTAAAATATCTATCACTTACGTATCTGATGAAAGATAGTTCATCCTAATTATGGTTTTCAATGAAATACAGTACTCTCAGCAGCACAACCCAAACGTGTTAAGGATTAGTGCATACTTGATCAATTTTGGACCCACAGCTAGGGTGATCTGGCTAGACGTGAATCGTGGCTGCGTGATCGTCGATTGTGAATCGCCGAACCCAGCTGAAACGGAATGCTTTACGTATTTGCTTCGTTGGTTGCTTCGTGGTCCTCAAGCACCAATATAATGTCATATATTGAGTTAATTTTTGAATATTTTGAAACACATTTTAAATTAATCTACGTTATTAGCTTTTTCATGAAGTATAAATCATATATCTTACATATTTTATAATAAAAGATTTCAGATTTAAAGTATATAATATCTTAATTGTTCTATATTCCTGGCTCGCGAGCCAAACGAGCTAGCTCGAGCTAATTATCGAGCCGAGCCGATCCGAGCTAGGTTTTTAGCTCGTTTGTGTAACGAGCCGAGCCGAACCGAGCCAGTTTTCTAACGAGCCAATACGAGCCGAGCCGAGCGAGCCGAGCCAGCTCGACATCCACCCCTAGCTGTGGGCGTACGGGCGTACGGAGTGAACATCTTCAGATAGAAACAAATGTGACTAACAATTTCCGTTTAATTAGTGCTAATTCTGTAGTAAATAAGTTTTTTGACAAGGCCTATGTTAGCATTTGATACACTTGTGTGAAATTTGTTATGCGCTGCGATGTTCGTCTACTCTACGAAATTTCTGAGTTGTTCATTGGGTCCTAAAAGCATGACTAGTGTACTAACATCTTCATTTGCAGCGCAATTTGAAATCCAACCAGAAATCAGTCTAGTTTGAAATTCGAATGCTACTAGGAAAGTACAGTACGCATGTGCCCACACGAAAGCTTGCTACTGGTGTACACAATGTGTATTGTTTCTACATTCATTGACCCTACATATACACACAATTAGGCATTGATGAATGGTGCGCCGGTGAGGTACTCGGTGACCGCGAGGGCGACAAGGCCGAGCATGGCGAGGCGTCCGTTCCAGAGCTCGGCGTTGGCGTTCATGAGGCCACTGGTCTTGGTCTCGGTGCTCTCCCCTGGAGCAGCGGCACCAGCGACGCCACGGACAGAGCCACCACCATGTACGCGAACCATGCCTGGCTCGTCCCGCTTGTGAGCTGCGTGAAGAGGCCATCGTCGCGCGTGGACGCCTCGACAGCGATGGCGGAGACGAAGCCCACCATGGCAAGCCGCCCGTTGATGCGCTCCGGTGCCGGGCCGCTGAACGCCAGCGCCTCCCAGAGACCAGTGCTCTGCTTGCTCTGGGCCCTGACAACTATGGCGCGCCGGCGTGGTGGAAGCACAGCTGGGGACCGGCGGCCACGCACGCCGGCGGCGAAGGCGAGTGAGCTTATCACAGTTGTCGCCATTGGAAACTTGGAAGTAAGTTGGTGTGTGTGCTGCCTACCGGGCTAACTAGTACAGAATGATGCTGTTCGGTGCTAGTTTGCCGCTGTGCTGTCTGCTGTGAGACGACTGTGAGCGGCAGATTTATATACAGGTGTGGAGCTCAAGCAGTCGAGCTCAGATGAGTCCGTGGATGCGCAGGCCGGATTGGCAGCAGCGTGGGCCACGTCGGCGGCGATTCACGGCCGTAGATGTGGTTGAGGACTGAGCCCCGGGCCAGTGGAGGTGCTGGTAGCCTAGCGTACACGTGCGCGACGTGGAGGGAACCGTGTTCACAGCGCAAGCGCTCAATGCGTGATCTTGTTGCCTTTTGCATGGACGGCCAGGGTCAGGCCACCGGTTGTACTGCCTAGCTGGAAGGCTCCATGGCCTGTAAAAGTGTCATACGATTCGAGCAACCGTGCCAGCCGTGAGGGGTGGTCTTAGATGGCAGTGCGTCTGTACTCTTGTGGGCGTCGGGCGGCCACGATTTTCTCCACTAATGAAAATAATGACGTTTTTGTATCACCTATTCTTGAATCCAAAAGCAAGAGAACAAATAGTAATAGCAATCCACCTCAAAAAGGTGCAATAATAGGGTCACAAAAACCTTATTATAGAATAAAAACCTATGAAAAAGAACATGTTTAATCGATATAGAGTGTTAGGATTAGAAACTGAAAATGTCAATGCTAGTTGATGTATGAACCTACTCACTCGATGTTTGAATCATACTACATTACAATGTTTAATCTATTTCGATTGTTACGGTTACTTGTTGCATGCTAGTTCACCGAAAACACATACACCTATTCCTATTATGGTTTTTTTGCAAATGTGTTTGTACTTAGAATATGGATGAAACAAACTTGTGCACTAGGCCTCTTGAGATTGCAAATTTATCTGTTAAATGCCTAATCACCTACACTCTTTTTCTTGACCTAGAAAAAGTAAGGAATGCTATCATATACTAGGGGTCATAGTGATCCAATGATATAAGATATCTTTATTACACTTATGTAGCTATCTATCACCTTATTCAACTGTTAATAGACATCACTTTTTGTAGTATAAGTTCAAACATAAGAGCTCTCATTAGATGATTAATCTTTCAACTTAGTGCATAACTGTACCTAACATTGTATTCAATGTTTCATCATAGGAATGGATAAAATAATGATATATATCAACTGACCAAGACCTCAACAGAAGATGAAGGGGAAAAGAACCATTTCGCCCATGAATGTGAGGTGTTTACTTTGACCAAGATTAATCAACTGACATCAGGGAAGATAACTGACAAACTATCAAAGTGATCATTCTGGACTTTTAATTCAAGTGGATTCAGTCAATAAATGCACAAAGGAAACTCCCAAGCCGAGGCCCAAAGGGAAGTCACAAGGAAAATTCCAGAAGTTAGGAACCAATTGAGAATATATTGGATGCGAGACCAGAACACGTTGATCGCCACTGGGACTCTATCGATGGGCGTTGACTTATTTGTCCATGCATGAATCGACTTTGAGCATCCATGTACCCATATAAATAATTGAGACACACCTTCATGCAGGGGAGAGAAAACACTGATAGAAATAGACGGTTGAGTTTAAAGCCACTGGAAGCATTGCCTCGTAACTTCTCTATAGTAGGTAAGGTTCAATGTCATTGGAGCACATACTTGTTGCCAAGGTAAACCTCTATGATAGTCATGTAATTTATATCTATTGTTTTGAGTCTCTAATGAGGTGACGATTGTGTCTTTCACTACAATGTAAGGGTAGAACTACATTATTGTTTCTAACTTGTTTCATTCAAAATGCTTTTTAGTCCTTAAAATACTCCTAGGACATACTAGTATACTACAGTTGAGATATATGCTTGAGGTCACAAATTGACGCATTAATACAAGTCAACGCCAACTTAGGCATGCATGATGCAAACATAATTGTATTGCTTATGAAGTGATGCAATAATCTCATAGCAGAGTGCAATTATGAGATAAAAAAACAACAGACAGGGAAAACGCGCGCGTGCAAATTAAAACATGAGACAGATTAAAAAACTGACAGCAATTGTGCGGTAGGGCAACCACAATGTATATGGACTACCTGGTCCATATAGATGGGCCCCTTGTCAGTAGTCCATAACTATTGACATTGTCACAATGTGATATACCATAAGATCATCCAATTCCAAATAAAAAATATAGTTGAGATCCAATAGTATGTGAGAAGTAAAGGCAAAAGAGTATGAGAGATGAAGATCCGCATTTTTGCATATCTTTTATAATGGCAGAGGAGTAATTTTGATCATGTTTGTGACAATGTGACAATGATGACCCACCTTTTACGCCACTATAAAGGAATAACGTAAGGAAAGCAAAATATGGACGGCATTTCAGTATGTCATATATTTTTAGAAAAAAAAAGATAGCTTCCATATATTTTGTTCACACAAATACATCAAATGTTAAAGACTAGCATAGCATCCCCTTTCCATTAAAGTACTACTTAATTTATCAAGAATTCAAGGCTTATTACATAATCCAATGGATTGGATAAAAAATAATAAAAGAGTTCATGTACGGCAACTTGGCTAGTTTAAGTAGAAACACTACCAATATGGTATATAATTTCACGATCCGTGGGACTATTTAATTTATTGGTCTACATGTAATTGTCATGCTATGGTTAAGGACCAACTCTCACTCAATAGCCAACAAGCATCAATGTAGATATAGCACATTCTTATAGTATTTTTGTTCTTGAGCAAATCACATTTTCTTATCGTGTTGGAGATGATACGATGGTATTTTAGCTATTTTTAGAAGATATTTTTTATTTAATTTACAAAATTAATAACCTCTAATTATTTGTATATGCCAAACATTGAAATGATATTAACTGAGAAATATAATAGAACTGATGAAGTCTCGGTATGTTTCAATTTTAAAAATTTTAACTGATATCAAATTATATTAAGTATAGGACATCATTATGCACAATATGTTACTGCTTTCAATGTTTATGTCTAACATAGAATTAGTAGTGTATGACCATTAAATGTTTTGTATATTTTTGCCAACTTCAAATACAATTATCTAGCTGCGCAACTGCGCAGGGCACCTTGCTAATTATTCTACTTGGAATCTACATACAAGCTCAATCCAAACGTACACCGGTTAAGCATATGCACACGAAAACTGCTTGCTAATAGCGCACACAACGTAATTGTGTTCAACATATGCACAATTACGCGTTGATGAATGGTGCCCCGGTGAGGTACTCAGTGACGGCGAAGGCGTGAGAGCTCGTCATCACAGTTGTCGCCATTGAAAACTAGGAAGGTACTAGGTTGCTGGTGCTGCTAGCTAGTTTTCCGTCTGTTGAGTGTGTTGAATTGATATTGTGCTGTGAGACTTGAGTGTGGGCAGTGCAGATTTATAGGTAGAGCTGAAGCTGGACAGCCAGCCGTGGATGAGGAGGGCTGGCAGCGGCGGGAGCCACGTTGGCCTTCGATTCAGCGCCGTAGATACGATCGAGTCGCCGGTACGAGTCCACGTGACGTGAGTACATGTGTGCGCGACGTGGACGGAGGCGTGCTCACAGCGTTCTCAGCTAGACCGTGATCTTGTCGGCATGGACGGCCAGGGTCAGGCCACCGTGCACAATGAACTCCTGCGTTGCTGGAAAAGTGTCAGAAGATTCCAGAACTGACCGAGGGGTGCCGGACGCCGGTGCGTGTGAGCATTCCTGTCGTACGTTCATCCTCGCCGACGTGTCACTAGTTACACGGAGGAGTCATGTATGTAGTTTTCTATTATTTTCTCTCTGTTGAGTGTTACAGTATTGTCTTCTTTTTTAACTTTTCTCTAGGACCCTTTTGCCACTAAGTATAAGCAACGTATTCTGGTAGGATTTTATATGTCGTAAATACATTAAATTTAAGCATCACATGCATGTCCGATCTATTGTAGTGTGTTATGATTTGAAATTCAATATCAATAATAGTTTTTGTACGCTAGCTCAAACATTGTTTAAATCATAGTAATTTATAATGTTTTATCTCCGTGGAGTGTTATGATTTGAACCCGGATATGAATCATACCTGATATTTGCCAGCTCACTCGAAAAACACACAACTATTAAGGATCAGACAAAATAGTACATTAGGTTTCTTGAGGTTGCAAATTTATCCGTCAATTGTAAAATTCATCTAGAACTAGAAAAAGTCATGAACACTATCATAAATTAGGAGCAATAGCAATCTAGTGATATGTTTATTACAACTTTTTAGTTATATCTCACCTTATTCAACTATTAAAAGATGTCACTTTTTGTAATATAAGTTCAAATGTTGATATAATAAATAAAGTAAGTCATTATTTTCCTGAACTTATCCAACCATTAGGTAGACACGCTTTAAAAGGAAAGTAGTGAAATTATCTTAGAATTAGCTAATGACATATGAGCTATAGTGATGGGAGACATTAGTGCAATGGTGGCTATGACCTGGTGTAAGCTTCAATATGAGATACCATAGTGGAAAAGTGAGGCAAAAGAGACAATTTGTGCGATAACTATATATGTTTGTTTAACAGATATGTGAATAATTATTCATTATGTTCAACTTATTGTGTTCTTTTGTAAATTGATAGTATGCCTTGGGAAACATGACTAAACTATACAAGTTGCAAACATCATTGGGTCATTTATAAAGCCCCGGATTGATATTTGATGTCTACAAATAATTATTGTTATCATCAAACAAGAATCTAATACCAACTTTTTATCGATTGGCTATCAAATTAATTTTTGATAAAGGTTTCTCGAGTTTTTATACACACCAACTGTTTTAAATTGTTACCAAAACCTTTGTCACGTTATGTGTTAGTGATAACACCTGATCAAACACCACAATTGCGGGTGTGGTGAGAATATAAAGGTGTTTGTTTACTTATTAGGATGTAGTAATGCTTCAAATAATATCCTCCCTCTTGTGAGAAGTACTGGTCCCACTTTATGATCTTGCGAAGGTTATATTGTTGCAAATTACTGTCACCGAAAATTTGAACATATGATCCAATGATTTTGAAAATATGTAAACTCAACAGAAATTTGAATATATGTCCAATGATTTTGAAAATTTGTAAACTCAACAGAAATTTGAACATACGTCCAATGATTTTGAAAATTTATAAACATGTACATATAATAAGGTATAGTGGTGAAAGGGTTTGTGGCCCAATGGTTACAAGAGCCTCAGTGGCACCTCGGGTCCTAGGTTCGACTTTTTGTGGGAGTGAATTTTCTAGGATTCAACCGTATTTGTGCTTTCAGTGGTAGGCAGCGCTCCTGCTAACAACGAGGCACCGGTGAATGGTGACTTCTTCAATTTAGAAGATTTTATGACTCAATCTTCGAAGATGCTCATAGGGATAGATTTGCACGTGTGCGTTCATCCGGATGAATGTGCATGTGTTGTGAGTATCTATGATATACTCCCTTTGTTCTTAAATAGTTGACGCCATTGACTTTTTTTGTTATGTTTGCTTTTTGTCTTATTCAAAATAGTTTTTCAAATTTGTAAACTTACAAGTTGTGTTTGACATTCCTTTAGTGATAAAATTAATCATAACAAAATAGTTGATAATTCTTAAACTTTTTTGAATAAGACGAATGGTCAAAGTAGTGAAAAACGTCGGGTCAACAATTTAAGAAGGGATGCAGTACTGCCTGTTTTTTCACCCAAAAAAAAACAAAGTTGGAGTGTCAATTCTTTTTGCAGCGCAAATTACAGTCCGGCCACAAATTGGTCTATTTCGAATATTACTATATGTAAATTACACTGTACGCAACCTCTGACATGTACATACATCAATCCAAACACTACAAGAAAAAGATACTGTAGCGGCGGGCTAAAAAGCACGGTAACGGCGGGCTAACCAACCCGCCGCAATGACATCGCAGTTAAAAATAAACTTTTGTTGCGGCGGATCTTCATTTGGTCAAACAAACCGCCGTTAGAAACTCTATAGTAGAGGCGGGTGACATTGTCACCCGCCGCTACCACCAACCCAGAAAAACAAAAAAAGCCCGCATCGAGCCCATCTAGGCCCGACCGCGCCGCCGCGAAGAGGGAGCAACCTCGCCCCGTGCCGCCGCTCGAAGCCACCGCCGCCCGATCAACATCTTGGAGCAGCCGCACCACGCCGGTGTGCGGCGGATCCACGCCGCCGGATCCCACACACGCCGTTCGCTGCCAGATCCACATCCACACGGGAGGCTCGAGAGGACGGGGTGGGCCCGAATCGTCGACCGCCGCGGAGGGGCGCAGATCGCATGGAGGAGGAGGCGGTGCCGGCCGCCGGTGAGGGAGCGGTGCCGACCGTCGGGGCGGGTCGCCGGCCGCCTAGAGGCGGAGGCGGTGTCGGGAGTGGGGAAGGAGCCCGTCGCCGGGGAGGGGAGGATCCGGCCGCCGGGGAGCCGGCCGCTCGACGAGGCCTCGCGCGACCGCCGAGAAGGGGAAGGAACCAGCCGTCGGGGAGGGGCAGGAGCCTGCCGCCGGGGAGGGGGAGGAGCCGGCCGCCGGGCGCCGGCCGCCGGGCGAGGCCTCACGCGGCCGTCGGGGACGGGGAGGAGCCGGCTGCCGGGGAGGGGAAGGAGCCGGTCGCCGGGGAGGGGGAGGAGCCGGCGAGGGCGCGGTAGGCGGGCATGGGCGCGATCCGGATGAGAGAGAGAGAGAGAGAGAGAGAGAGAGAGAGTTGATGGCGGCTGGGTGGGGAGAAGTGGTGGAGAAGTTAGGTTTGCTAATTTTATATGGTTCGTCTATTGTGAGCTGGGCTGAAAAATAAGTAACGACGGATCATATTGTGAACCGTCTTTAAAAATTGCTTTTATTTGTAGGGGCGGCCCGTAACATGGTCCGCCGTTAAAAATTGATTGGTAAAGACGGTTTACACCGTTATCCGCCGTTAAAAATCATAAAAAACTGTAGCGGCGTATTTCTTTTCTCTCGCCGCTACACGAATCCGTACATCGCCGCTATAGAACCCTTTTGTGATAGTGAAATGTACGTAGCTGCGCACACGAAAGGTACTTCCAACTGGCGCACAGAATGTAATTGTCTCTGCATTTTATGATCCTATATATACATAAAGTTATGCGTTGATGAATGGCGCGCCGGTCAGGTACTCCGTTACGGCGAGGGCGACGAGGCCGAGCATGGCGAGGCGTCCGTTCCAGAGCTCGGCGTTTGCGTTCATGAGGCCGCCAGTCTTGGCCTCAGCGCTCTCTCCCTGGAGCAGCGGCACCAGTGACGCCACTGACAGCGCGGCCACCATGTACGCGAACCACGCCTGCCCGGTCCCGCTGGCAGCCTGCGCGAAGAGGCCGTCCCCACGCGTGGTCGCCTCGACAGCAAGCGCGGAGACGAAGCCGACCATGGCGAGGCGACCGTTGATGCGTTCGGGAGCCGGGCCGCTGAATGCCAGCGCGTCCCAGAGACCTGGCTGCTTGCTCTGGGCCCTGACAACCATGGCGCGTCGTCGGCGCGGAGCAAGCGCGGCCGCCGGGAACCTGCCGCCGGCGACGGCGAGAGAGCTCATCATCACAGTTGTTGCCATTTGGAAACTTGAAAGGCGCTGTACTATAGATTGGGGTCCTGGTTAGCACGCTAATGATTAGATGCTAGCTTTCCTGCTGTTCAGTGTGTTGAATTGATGTTGTGCTGTGAGAGTGAGACTGCTTGTTGGGCCGTGCAGATTTATAACTGGAGCTCAAGCTGGGATTCTGTGGGCTGCGGGGGCGTTGGCAGCGGTGTGAGCCACGTCGGCCGTCGATTAACGACGGCCGTAGATGTGATTGAGCGGCGGGTAGAGATGCCCGCGAGTACATGTGTGCGCGACGTGGACGGAACCATGTTCACAGCGTTCCCAGCTAGAGCGTGGCCTTGTCACCATGCATCGGCATAGACGGCCAGGGTCAGGCCACCGTGCACACCTGCGTTGCTGTAAAAGTGTGTCAGAAGATTCCAGAACCGAGCGAGGGTGCCGGACGCCGGTGCGTGTGAGCATTCCGGTCGTACGTTCATCCTCGCCGACGTATCACTAGGGATCGGAGACCATCATGAAACATTAAGCTTCCCACGCGCATGCTTCCTATTACAGTGGCGATCATCACAAAGCTTCACGCTTATAAAACAATTACAGGGAATCCGTGCATGTACATCATCTCAGCCGTCGCAGGCCACCACGCTCGGCATTCCTGATCCACGCTCGTGCGTCAGCACCATTCCTAGCAAATCAACTTCTCACTTATAGCAACTTTTTATTTAAAGTTTTATCATAACTTTTCTACCAAAATTTTCAACATAACTTTTCTATCAAAAATTCTGCTGCAAATCATTTAGGTAAAAGTTTCTCTCCAAATTTTGTTGTAAAACTTTCAGGAAAACATTGGCTCTAAACTTAGCTGAAAAAATTTCACGAACTTTTTTAACCAAAGTTCGTGATCAAAAGTTTCTTTTTAAACTTTCAGGAAAACCAAAATTTTCAACATAACTTTTCTATCAAAAATTCTGCTGCAAATCATTTAGGTAAAAGTTTCTCTCCAAATTTTGTTGTAA
>JAUNZO010003468.1:0-51895 GCA_031894775.1 Chloris gayana
TGTGATTTTCAGACTTTATATCTTTTTTTAGAATTAAAAATCATTCAGACACACATCAGTGGTCATATTTCTTAAATAAGATATGTCGAATTTAGTTTTATTTCATGGGTAAGGTCTAAAATTGGACTAAATGACATGAATATAATTTTACTCATTTTTTTATTATTTGAGTCACTTGTAAGTTCAAATTTGACTATTAAAAAACAATTGCTTTAAATGTAACTAATTAACTAAATATAGCAAAAAAATCTAAAAAAATTTACTAAACTTTAACATGGAGTAATACATGTTGCATATGGAGAGTACAAAATAATCTGAGACAAAAGAGCAAAAAAAATATTTTTTAACCGAGTGTAAAGAAAAAAAACACTCGGTAAATCCTCACCTTTGCCGAGTGTCAAAAAAATACACTCGGTAAAGAGGTCTTTACTGAATGTAAAAAATACATTCGGCAAATACACTCGACAAAAAGGTTTTTGACGAAATGTGAAAAATATACTCGGCAAAGCTTTACCGAGTGTATTTTTTAACACTCGACAAAGCCCTATTTGCCGAGTGTTTTTTTGTCGAGTGTTTTTCAATTGGCACTCGACAAATACGATGTTTTTGTCGAGTGCCCGAATAAAAACACTCAGCAAAGATCGAGTAAGACTCGGCAAACATCAATTTTCCATAGTGAGTTAGTCAAATTAAGTTGGATGGTTAAAGTCGCAGTATCGCATGAAAGACATGTATCCTTTTTTCCTCTCTTAATAAATTGTATAATGCTAAAAAAAAGTCCACCATTGCTAAAGTCCATCAACTGCACCCAAGATTAAAAGCATGGAAGCTAGTCACTACCAGAATCAGCAGCACAAATGCGTGGAAGCTAGTCACTACCGGAATCAGCAGCTCAAATCCAGGAAGCTGCAGCCATGGCAAACTCCACTACCAGTAGTATTATCTACACCTTGGGAAAGCTGCAACAACTACATGGATCTTGCTTGTCGTTGTTGCAGCTGCAGATGTTGGAGGAGGAAGGCACTGTCCTCCTTCCTCCTGTGGGCATCTTTGCAACATATCCTACCCTTTCCGTCTTCAAGGTGATTCACGACAGTGTGTTTCTACTTCTCGTCCATGGTACAACCTCTCTTGCAGCAGCAGTGGCAAGGCCACCATTCAGATCAACACAAGAAGGTACTACGTGAGTAGCATTAACTATACGGCTCAGGACTTCTTGGTCGTGGACACCACCATACAGGATGATGATACAAACAGCAGCTGCCTTCTTCCCCGCGGTGATGATCACCCTCCTTACGCTGATCGGCTTTGGCCTGAGTGGATTTCAACTGATTCTTTTGGCTTTATCAATTTGGAAGCGGATCCAGATAGTGTTTGGGCATGCTTTGTTAATTGTTCCAAGCCAATAATAGCAGATACTGATATGCAATCGTACATGCCCATCACTTGTTTGCCTGGCAACAATTCGTTTATTTATCTCCACAACTACGACATGTATGGTGGTTGTATATTTGGAGAGCTTCAATCCTCTTGTCGATACTTGGGCATGATTCCCTTCGAAGGTCAGCATATATCTGACTACTCACATCTTCAGAATGCAAGTTACACTGATATTGTTGGATTCATAAGGAAGGGATTTCGTGTTCGATTTCCATATTATCTCGGTTATGACCAGAATGGTATGAGCACCACGCAATGCCTGAAGGATTCAATGAGGTGAGTTTGCTCCTGGATATATCTGACCTCAATTACCCTGTGGCTCCATTAAATTTACTACACAGTTGGTTGCATTTTCTCCCCATAATTCTGTCTAACAGATGTGTTCCCTTCAATTAAACTTACTGTACAATGGTGTGCTATGCAGGTACTTCAAGGAGAATATAGCTAGTGCAAGCATTTTTAATTTAACCCATGCTATGTTCTGGAGCGATATATACTTCACACGTTGTCGAGCTAGTGATCATGTCTACACAACAAAATTAATGTCACTTGTGGTTATCATAGTATCCACTATTATTATCATCAAAGTCCATATTGGTATGCTTGAACTATTTTCACTTAATCATTATAGATATAATAATGTAGCATTGCCGTGTAATCTTCCACTATCTAAAAACAAAATATGCTTGGCATGTCTTCAAAGTTATATGCAGGTTTATCTTGGGGTCACTAGTGGTATTCATCTTCCTTGCTCACAAGTACTGGAAAACAAGAATATCGATCGATGCAGTAGAGAAGTTTCTCCGGATACAGCAGATGATTGGTCCGGTGAGATATCCTTACACGAACATCATTGCTATCACAAGCCATTTTCGGGATAAGCTAGGCCAAGGAGGATATGGTTCTGTATATAAAGGCATATTACTCCCGGGCAATGTCCATGTTGCTGTCAAAATGTTATCTAGTAACTCCAACTGCAATGGAGATGAATTCATTAGCGAAGTCTCCACGATTGGTAGGATCCACCATGTCAATGTGGTGCGTCTAGTTGGGTTCTGCTCAGAGGAAATGAGGAGGGCACTTGTCTATGAGTATATGCCTCGAGGCTCTCTTGACAAGTACATCTTTTCATCAGAGAAGAGTTTCTCCTGGGATAAGCTGAATGAGATAGCTTTGGGCATTGCCAGAGGGATCAACTACCTACATCAAGGTTGCGAGATGCAGATTCTGCACTTTGACATCAAGCCACACAATATCCTTCTTGACGACAATTTTGTCCCCAAAGTTGCTGATTTTGGTCTTGCCAAGCTAAACCCAAGGGACAAGAGCTTTGTTCCGATGAGCGCAACACGAGGAACAATAGGTTACATAGCTCCTGAAATGATATCCAGGAGCTTTGGTGTCATATCAAGTAAATCCGACGTTTACAGCTTCGGGATGCTACTGCTGGAAATGGCCGGAGGAAGAAGGAATGCAGATCCAAATGCAGCAAACTCAAGTCAAGCATACTATCCATCTCAAGTGTACATGCAACTAACTCAGAAAGAAACATGTGGGATTTGTGATGACATGCATAAGTTGGAGAAGAAGCTTTGCATTGTTGGACTATGGTGTATTCAAATGAGATCATCTGATAGACCGACGATGAGCGAGGTGATAGAGATGCTGGAAGGTGATAGCGATGATTTGCAGGTTCCTCCCAAGCCATTCTTCTGTGAGGATGAGCAACATCCTGAAGTAGATTCCTATCATATGTCGTCTGATCTTACTACTATCTCTGAGATGCGGGAGGATGACGATGATGATAGCATATGTCTATTTGAAAGCAACAAGTAACTTGGTACTAGCAACTAGCAAGTACGTCTGGAAATGCTGAAGTTGCTTATACGTGATGATTGTGTTTGCTGTGTACGTACGCCAGCGTCGATGTTGTACAATCTGAAACCAATGTAGTTTTATGTACTTATGATGAAAGATATATAAGCAATCAAATATAATTTGTTCTATTCAGTAGTACAAGCTTGATCTACACAACATTAGCCTTGAAGAAAATCTGCACAAGATAGTGTGTTTATCTGCTGTTCTACCACGCGACTCAAGAAAACCAAGAGCCACAACAAAACACATGTACTATGCTTTCTGGTGGGCTGTTGATCAACCCCAACTTAGGGGGAAGTTGTCTGTATGTGGCATTTAAGGAGCGACGTCCCCCAAAATGAACCCCTAAGACATCCTAAAAAAGCCACTATTGGCGTTATTTCTCTCCCGGTTCACACCATCCGGGCCATATAATCTGTTTTTCTTTTTCTATTCACCTGAAAGCACCTGTATAATGATCGAATGACCAATTTTGTGCCTCCTTCAACATATAGCTCCTAGCCGTACCCTGTCCATAAAGTCGATCACATCATCTCCGTTGTCGGGAAAGCTCCAAGTTTGAGCTCGCCACACTCGAGCAAGATGGGGCGCTACCTATCCCCACAGGGTCACCTTGTCCTTCCACATCGACCACCCGCTCCATCCCTTCACGGCTTCACGTCAAGCTCATCCCCACCCCTCTACCCACCGATCTCCTCCCTCTGCGGTCAAAACCAGAAGCTCGTCGAGAGGCGTGAGATACGTGAAGCTCGCCTCCGTAGCCCACGGTGTAGGAGGCGGTACGGTGGCCCTGGCCTTGGCGCACACACGCAGGGGTGCTGTCGGCCTCATAATTGGAGCGTTCAGGAGTAGGCAGCCCTGGCCTGGGCGAACGGAAGCGATGGCAGCCTCGACCTAGGCAAGCGGAAGCAGCAGCAATGGCCCCAGCCTATGGTAGCGTAGGTGGCAGTGGTTGTGGCTTGGTCGAGCGAGCGTAGTAGGCGGCGTTGGCCTGCCCCCTCTTTTTGTGCGTCGGGCAGCAGGAACTACGACAAGCGAGCTCATGTTTCGAGCTTCATCGACAAATGTGGCTAGATTAGGGAATACACGAGAGGGATGCTGTCTGTTTGAGGAAGAAGAAAAATGGCCAGGGCACGCTTGGGAGCTACATGTTGAAGCAGGGGCAACATGATCCATCCACAAGTTCCTTTTGGTGAAAAGAAAAAGAAAAATCAGATTACAGAGCAAGAGTGGCGTTTACCAGGAGAGAAACAAACGTCAGGGTAGCTATTTTGGGACGTCGATCACATAGGGGACTGCGATGCCGCTCCTTGAGGGTAGCATAACAAAGATTTCCCCCAACTTAATTAGGTTATCGCTTGGTGAGTTCAGGCTTGTACATATGTCCTTGAGGCGTTAGATCAAATTTTGTGGTAAGTATTTACAACATTTATTTTTTTCTTTTTTTAACGAAAATGTTGTGAAGCCAAGGGATAATCTAGAATGAAAGTTACTCTCTCTCTGTTCCAAATTATAAGACACTTTTGACTTTCGAAGTTCACGTTTGACCGTTCATCTTATTTAAAACAGTTATACAAATATAAAAGCAAACAAATCATTTTCAAAATTTCTATAAGGATGAAACAAACCACAATAAAATATATAATATTTGCATAATTATTTTGAATAAAACGAACAGTCAAATGTAGTGTGAAAGCCAAAAAAAGTTTTATAATTTGAAACGGAGAGAGTACCCAGCTAGTGTCCTATGCCTATTAATCAGTCTAACATTATGCTTATGTGCTAAATTGGTCAATAACTCAATATTAATGGAATTTTAATAACTCAATACTAAATTGGTCAAAGGAATGATATTTGTTAAATAGAAAAAACGATCGTTCACCTGAAAGTATAATGACCATGCTAACACTACGAAAAATTATTCTCTAGTACTAGCAAGTGAGTTTGGAAATGATATGTGATGACTGTACATGTTTGTTGCGTACGCCGGCATCGTCATTACCACGAGTATGAACCAATATACTAGTTTTTATGTACTTATCATGCAAAATAGATAAGAAATTAAATAGAATTTGTGCTAGTATTTACTAGTACATGCTTGATCTACACAACATAGCCTTGAAGAAAATCTGCTCTTGAGTCTTGCGCAACAAAACAAGAGTACTCTGCTTTCCGGTGGCTGTTGTGCAGCCTACCCGCATCGGGCTACTGGATGCCGTCCTCCAGTCGTGATGGCGGATATCGTGCTGCACCGGAGTACTAGGAGGGGGACGGTATCTCCCGAATGGTCACAGGCACGCCAAATCTGGCGTCATCCCGAACATCCTGGACGTGCCGACGTGGCACGGGGCCCGCGCGCGCACCATCCCAACCGAAGCGAAGAGAGAGAGAGCAGGCCAAAGAGGGCCGACGACGTGCGGGGAGGCGGGCCCAATGGCGGCCAGGCGAGGCCGGATCTGTGCCACGGCGGCCGGATCCGCGTCTTGGCAGCCGGGAGACGGCGTACGTGGGGGAGGCAAGGTGGGAGGCAGCGGCGCGGGGGGGAGGTGAGGTAGGTAGGGCCCAGCTGCACACGGTGGAGGCGGATCCCCTGGCCGTGGTTGCGCGCTGGGGAGACGCGCCGTGGGAGCCGCCGCCAGTGGATCTCGTTGCCGCGGGGTCGAGCTCGTCGCCTTCGGTGGAGCAAGGACAGTGCGCGGTGGAGGTGGGCCCGACGGCAGCGGCCCGTGGTGAAGGCGAGCTCGGCGGCAATAGCAAGGGTGGTGCGCGGCGGAGGCGAGATCCGGTGACTGGGCGAGGCCGGGTGCCGAGAGGCTGCGGGGCGAGCCGGGTGGTGGAGTACGCCGGGAGGTGCGGTGGGGCTGAGAAGTGGGGCGGCAATGGGGATGGGCGCGGTGGAAACGGGAGAAGAGAGGTGGGGAGAGATTGTGGAGAGTGGGAGTCGGGGTGACAGGGGAAGAGAGAGAAAAAGGTGGGAAAAAGGAAAGAAGAAAAAAGAAGAAAGAGAGAAAATGAAAAAAAATATTATTTAACTAAAAATTTATATTGCTAAATTATGGTAAAAGGGAAAGAAGTAAAAGAAAAGAAAGAGGGGGAGATATGAAAGAAGATGGTAGTTAGAGATAGTTAAATAAAATATTGGGTAATTGATATAGAGGATGGATATACAAGTATGAACGGGTGCAGTGAAACCTGGATATATAGAGAATCTTAATGACTAGAACAAAATATTCTTTTTAGAGGATAGATTTAGAGGACGACGAGTGCATATAGTCTTAGCCTCGAGAAGGTACGACGTGAGACCGCAAGGTGTTGCAACGTTCGCTCGTGTATGACAAGCTACATGGGACCTCTTTTTCTTCAGCTGGCCGTCCGACGGGAGCTCTCCTTCCGGTTAGTCTTCCTTAGTGGAAGAAGATGAAATTCCATGGCAGACAACAAAATGTATTTGGTCTTTTACGTCTTCATCTCGGACACATGGCAACAACAAAAACCAGAGACGAAGCTCCATGCTTGGGGCTTCATTTGTTCAAAGATTTGTTAGTTTTGACAAGAGTATCGCTATAGGTCCAACTCGATTGTCCTACTCATATACAACTCAAGCTATTATAGAAACTATAAATCATCATTTGGAAATTTAAAACACTTGATTACCATATATTCATCCAGGTTGGAACAGAGTTGGACATTCGAGTTGGTTCTACAACAATTCCCTTTTGACAAAGCCTCTTGAAGTTGTAACCAAAGATAGTTTGCAATATGTTTGTGACGATAAGCAAAATGAATGTGCCTCGTTAACGGCAGGGTGTTTGATTAGGGTTCACTAACATCTTACAATGGGTCACATCATTTTGCCGTTACTCGTGTCTCGTCTCTGTGATTATCTTAGCCATTGTAACTTGTATGTGAATTCTAATCAAACACATTTTGCTTATCCTAATCACGTCTCTGTGATTACCTTAGCCATTGTAAGTGAATTCTAATCAAACACATGTTGCTTATCCTAATCACAAAGGTGTTCTGTCTCGTCTTTGTGATTATCTTACCGTAATTTTACATTCAAGGCACATCTTTGATCTGCAAGTGTTTGATGACTTTGTTCACTTGTTCTTGTTCGCCTCATCCTGATCTCCATTGGGGTGGTCAGAAAAACAGAAGCAATCAGTGCCATTAAGGCAAAACGAGTATGGACTTATCTCTTTCAAAAATAATAAGAATAAATAAAAAAAGAGAAAGAGAGGACTGAGGAAGGTTAGCAATCCAACACACTGAAACTGTATTGATATAAAAAAATGTTTATACATGTACAATAGATTGCTATCGGCACAACTGAATCCTAACTTAGGGTGTGTTCGTTTCTCGAGTCTAAATTTTAGAGTTGTCACATCAAAAGAATCTTATTATTTAAGAGTATTAAATAAAGTTTAATTATAAAATAAATTACAGGTCTCTAGACTAATTTACAAAACGAATCTAATGAGGTTAATTAAGTCGTGATTAGAAGACGATTCATCGTAGCATCACTTTAGCAAAATATAGATTAATTAAGCTCATTAGATTCATCTCGAAAATTAGCATCAATCTATCAATAGGGTTTTATCATTAAATTGATCGAAATATTCATAAATAATAAGATTCTGTTTGATGTGACAACGCTAAATTTTAGAGGAGGAAAGGAACACACCCTTAGCGCGCAATGATGCGAACTGAATCCTAACTTAGCGCGCAAGGATGCGAACTGAATCCTGGGACTTGGACGATACGATGTCATCTGGGCCGCCCAAATGCCTCCTCTTCGCCGTGAAATCCAACCCGCCGCCACGCTCGATGCGCCGCTAGACCTGACCGGCTGACCCTGCCGTCGGGAGCCCGCGCCCCCGGAGCTCACCTGGCCTCGGGAACCCGGGTACCGGAGGAGATCCGCACCCCGCTAACCCTCGCCGGCCGGCCCGCCTCCGTCAGGAGCGTGCCATGGCGCCGCCGCGGCTGCCGTACCTGTTCGACGAGCTGGTCGGCGAGATCCTCTTCCGCCTCCCGCCGGACGAGCCCGCGGACCTCCTCCGGGCCTCCCTCGTCTGCAAGCGCTGGCGCCGCCTCCTCACCGACCCCGCCTTCCGCCGCCGGTACCGCGAGATCCACCGCACGCCGCCGCTTCTCGGCTTCCTCTACAACGACTACATGGATGGGATCCTGCCGCGCTTCGTCCCCACCGTCGCGTCCCCATGCTCCTCCCCGGAACTCGGCAGCCACGCCTACTGGGCTCTAGACTGCCGCCACGGCCGCGTGCTCGTCCGCAGGTCCTAAGTCCTTGGTGCTCACCAACGGCCTCAGGATCACGGTAGACCTCGCGGTGTGGGATCCCATCACCCGCGAGCAGCGGCAGCTGCCCCTGCCCCCGTACCAGCCAACCTACCACACGGGGACGGTGCTCTGCGCCGTGGACGGCTGCGACCACCTCGACTGTCACGGCGGCCCCTTCCGAGTAGTCTTGGTGGGCACTTTCTCCATTGAGAACTTTATCGGCGGCACCACATGGGCGAGCGTCTACTCGTCCGAGACCGGTACGTGGGGCGCCTCCACCTCGATTGTGCTTGATTCGTTTATTGAGAAATGGCCCAGCCTCCGTGTCCGGGATGCGCTGTACTTCATGCTTCAGCAAGGTCACATCCTCAGATATGATTTGGCTGAGAGGGGTCTCTCCGTGATCGACATGCCTGATGAGTACAAGAACATGGAGCACGATACGATGCCCTGTGTAGTGATGATGGAGGACGGCGGGCTGGGATTCGCGAGCGTGGAGGACACTAGACTCTACCTATGGGCGTGGCAGGAGGCTGGTGCTGATGTCTCTTCTGGATGGAAGCAATGGAGGGTCATTGAGCTCACAAAGCTGCTGCCTAATCCTGACAAGCTGCCACTCCAACTTGGTGTTGTTGGTTTCACGGAGGGCACAGGCACTATCTTCTTGA
Source organism: Chloris gayana (assembly GCA_031894775.1). NCBI lineage: Eukaryota > Viridiplantae > Streptophyta > Magnoliopsida > Poales > Poaceae > Chloris > Chloris gayana. The sequence continues at coordinate 9,288 of JAUNZO010003468.1, forward strand.
GCAGCAACTTCTTGAGCAGCGATTTTGTGGGCATCTATACACTCCAGATCAAGTCAGGACGGGTGACAAAGGTAGGCGAGAAGGAACTATACGGTTTTGTCATGCCCTACACTAGTTTCTACTTGCCATGAGCACTAGTGTAAGAAAAGTGTTGGCTTAGTAAGAAAAGAGGGGTCGTGGTCCAAAGCAAATTTAACTTGCCTCATTTGAACAATATTTTCATGATTGTGGTCCAACATCTATGAGGCCAGCTTACTTCTACACTTCTTTTCATGCTTGCCAACCTCTGGTTTACTCTTCATATTATGGTATCCCTGGTCTGTAATGATTCAAATGCTAAGCATTTATCATGCATAAATCTGAAGCTGAAAGATAGTTAAGTTTCTTCGACCAAGTTGCCTGTTATTATTTTTGCTTTTCATATACGGACACTCATGTTTTGATTTTGTTTCGGATATTGAGTATGATGACTAGATTGAAGAATACCATAAACGAATTTGGGAATCAAATTTAGAAACGAAAACATGCTAAGCTCTCCTGTTAGTCCTGCAGTAGTTTCATATAAGGTTGTGATATGTGAGGGTGATCCTTGAACCTATTCTACCTAGCAAAGATTATGATGATGAACTACTACCGCCTATGTCTTTTCTCCTGCTCAGACTAATACATCAAAAGGTTTTGGAACTTTTTACACGATAACTAGCAGCTTAATACAGCAAAAAAGGTCATGATTGTATTAAGTTCAGCCTAGTACATGTTATATAACAAGGCCTTCCCATTTACTATATTAAGTTTCATGTGATACAAAAGCATTCTGCAAGTTTTTGCATGAATTCAGTGCTCTTCATGTGTAGCAATTCCAGTACTTGCAGAACCTCCAGGTTGAGTCTCTTCAAGAGCTAAATTAAGTTTTTCATTTTCAAAATCTCTGATATTTTTGGAAATGATTTACATGAGAAATAATTATTCTTCACCTCTTCTTGTTGGATGATTGAGCAAGCTTTGTAATTGTAAGTGCAGAATCTTAGGTTGTAGGGAAACAAATTAGTAAACATATTCTCTTCATGTGGATCATTTCTATATGTTGGGTTTGAACTTTGCAACAAACGCTTTACATGGGATTTTGAGATGCACAGCTGTTCGACCAAGAAATGTTAGGTAAACAAGGTTGTTGCGTCATCACAAGACCAGAATTCCTGTGCAGTTGTGTGCTCAAAGGAAAATATTTTCCCATTTGGTGATTTCCTGACAACAACAACAAGGAAAAGGTCATCCCACATATGAGGGTTCACTTTGCAAAGTAGTGACTCACTTAACATAAGACTCATCAAAAGAATCAGTCTGGGCGACTCTCTGAATATATAGGGATACAATTAGCTGCTTTCAGTACAATCAATGAACGAAGCACTTCTCTATAGAAAGCCTAAAATTAATATCCATTGGGTCAGTAAATTGATGCATGCTAACAGCAAGGTTCACATAACCGGATTGATCGGTCCGGTTTTGAACCGGAAAAATCGAGGGTTAACCGTTTTGCTACAGTACATAGCATCGGTTTTCCCTGGTTAACCGGTCAAACCGGGCGACCGACCGGGACCGGTTCTCCGGTTAACCGGGATAACCGGCTGGTTTTTACCGGTTATGTGAACCATGGCTGACAGTAGAGCCTGGCATGCTCCTCTTATTCAGGACAGTTAATCACATTTCTTGGACTTCAGAATGAAATGGTATTTACTCGACATGGTGAGCATGTAGATTGAGAAAGAATCACCAAATGAACTTACATGAGATTGTTGCACATGTATCGTCATCCAACCAAAATGCTTGCTGACCAAGATCTGGAAGCTTCATATTCCACTGAAGATGAAGGATCTCAGGTAGATTTGAATCATCTATGACCGAAATATTTTTTTCATTTGAAGTCAAAACTTCCTTGTTTTGCTCAGTTAAAATTTGAAGTCCCTGTTTGCCCAGTTGCAGTGTAATTTACTTCCATTATTGCCCAGTTGCAGAAAGCCACAAAACAATCAGTGGGAATAAGGCCAACGGAGGGATTAATTTTTCTAAATATAATACGTGAAGCAAAAAAAAGGAAAAATAGAAGGGAAGGACGATGGCACCTGGGCCGGCCCGGATAGGAAACCGGCTGTAAACGGCCTCTTGTTTGTGACATTTTGTGTCAAATGCGGGCCAAAATCTCATTTTCTTCCCCCACGAAGCAGGTCGCCCGACCTAGAGGAAATCCGCACCCTGCTATCCCTCCTTCACAACCGTGCCATGGCGACGCCGCAGCTCTCGTATCTGGTCGAAGATCTGGTGGGGGAGATCCTCCTCCGCCTCCCACCGGCCGAGCCCGCCGACCTCCTCCACGCCTCCCTCGTCTGCAAGCGCTGGCGCCGCCTCCTCACCGACCCCGCCTTCCGCCGCCGGTACTGCGAGTTCCACCGCACGCCGCCGCTCCTGGGATTCTTCCTCGACGATTCCGGCCCCGCGCCGGGATTCGTGCCGGCCGTCGCCTCGCCCTGTTCCCCGCCGGCGCTCGAATGCAACAGCAGCTCGTGGGTGCTGGACTGCCGCCACGGCCGCGTCCTGATCCTTTCGTTCAAGCCCTGTGATCTGGTGGTGTGGGATCCAATTACCCGTGGGCGGCAGCGCGTTCCCCGGCCCTCTTTCGACTTCTTCACCGGAGCGGTGCTCTGCGCCGTCGATGGCTGCGACCACCTCAACTGCCACGGCGGGCCCTTCCGAGTTGTCTTCGTTGGCACCAACAGCGAAGGCGACGGCGTGACACGGGTAAGCATCTACTCGTCGGAGACTGGTGCGTGGGGCGCCTCCAACACGATCGTGCTCGAATACGACGTCGAGCAGTGGCCCAGCCTCCTTGTCGGGGATGTGCTCTATTTCACGGTTATCGTGAGCCGGAGCAGCGTCCTCAGATACGATTTGGCTAGGAATCATCTCTCGGAGATTGGCCTGCCCGTCGAAGAGTATGATGAGATGTCCACTGTTGTGATAGTGGAGGATGGCAGGCTAGGATTGGCTGGCGTGTATAATTGGAGCCTCTACCTGTGGTCGTGGCAGGAGACTGGTGCTCAAGGTACTGCTGGATGGAAGCAATGCAGGGTCATCGACCTTGGGACGCTGCTCCCAATTCCTGAGACATCATCCTTACTTCTTTCTGGCTTCATGGAGGGCACAGATTCCATTTTCTTGAGCACTGATGTGGGCGTCTTCAGACTCCAGCTTAAGTCAAGAGAGGTGACAAAGATAAGCGACAAAGAGACACACCCAACCATCATACCCTACACTGGTTTCTACACGCCATGAAGATGAGTGTAGGAAAAGTGTTGGCTCACCAAGTAAGAAAAGAAGTAGGATCATGGTTCAAAAACTTCTATGAGATGCAGCTTACTTCTATGCTTATTGTTTATGTTTGCCAAGCCAACATCTATGAGACCGGTAAACTTTTATGTTTATTCTTCATTTTGATAGCAGCAATTGGTATCCCTTGGGCTGTAATCAATCGAAGGTTAAACATTTCTCTTACATAATTGTGAAATTGGAAGATATTGCAAGTTTTTTTAGCCAAGTTACCCGGTTCTACTTTTAGCTTTTCAGCCAGACACTTGAATATTGAGTAAACATTCATGTGAAACTGAAATACTCACATTTTGTATTTTTCTTCTCTAATGTTGAGTACACAAGGATGTTCATATGGTGAATAGATTGAACAGCACCAGAAGCAAATTTAGGAATCTAATAATCTAGAACCAAAAACTGATAAGCTGCTTTGTTTGTCCTGTACTAGTTTCGTAAGGTTGTCACATGTCAAGGTTATCCTTGAACCTATTATACCTGACAAAGTTTCTGTCCATATTGTAATGATGAACAACTACTGCAACCGGAAATGTTTGCCTTATTTTATCATTCCGTTTGTCCTTCATCCATTGTAAATATTACGAGCCGTGCTTCCCTGTCCCACACTTATTGCACATTAAGGAGCTTGTTCCCCTAACTAATGTCCTCAACACTTCAGTTAAGTGTAATATCTCTTTTATGTGACATTAGTAAGGTGGATTAGGCAATGGAAGGGTTTCATTCATTGCAGTGTTCATGACACTACATTTATGTATATAATTGAAAGTAATATTGGCATCATATTTCATTCCTCAGTTCAGTATGTTGGTTTTGTTTATCAACGATGTATTTTCTGTACTACTTAAGGACTTATTACATAGTATGGTAACTTAAACCTCGTACCTAAGCTGCACTTACCATAAGTAAGCTTCATGTGTTGCTGGAGTTCCTATAAGTACTGCCTAGTACACACATAGCAAGTAGCCACGTAGCAGCTTAATACATCAAACAGAAGCCTAACAACAAAAAAATTGGAACTTCTTAAACAGTAAGTAATCTATTAATACCACACAAACAAGGCCATTGTTGTATTAAGTTCAGTTAAGTACTTGCAATATGTCAAGGCCTTTTCATTTGCTATATTAAGTTTCATGTCATGCAAAAACTTGCTTCTGCTTGATCTAGTACTTTATCATATTGAGTCACTCACAGATCTGAATTTAGTTTCTCATTTGTGAAATCCTCAAACTTGTGCAAATGATTGACATGGGAATATCTATGTTTTCTACTTGGTATTGTTGGATGACTGAGCAAGCCATGTAAGTGCAGAGTTCTTAGAAGCACTTAGGGATAGTTACACCTACTAAACATATTTTGTTCTTGTGGCCACTTATATATGATGGGTTTAAACTTTGCATGATGCAACAAACACTTTATATCAGCATGGAGGACATGAAGCTATTCAAGCAGAGATTTTGGGTATACAAGGTGCCTCATCACCATTTCTGTGCAGCAATGTGGTAAAAGGCAAATGTTTTGCCTGTGGTGATTTGATTTCCTCACAGCAATTGGAAAGGATAGGTCATGTCCCACCTAGTGCAGCATTTTGCATGGCCGTGACTCACTTAACAAAGGACTAATCGAAATAATTGGCCAGGCGACCCTCTGAATATACGGGGAGACAATGGGCTACCTTCAGTACAATCAATGAAGCTCTTGGTTATAATAAAGCTTGAAGTTAGTATCAATTGGGTTAGTGAATTGATGCAAGCTGAGGATAGAACTATCAATTGTCCTTTTATTCATGATAGTTTTGTGCCGATCTGTGAGGCTTTCCTACAAATCTAGCTTTATGAAGAAGGATGACATTTCTTAAGCTCAGAAATGAAAATGGTATTTACTTGGTGTAAACTGCTAAAGAATCACCAAATGAGCTCTGGATAAGCAAATAGTGGACCAACATCTGGAAGCTTCACGTTCCACTGAAGATTGAGGTGTTCTGGTAGAAGGTGTGTCAGGAGGTATGCCAGAACAAGAACCATTCATCCGCTAGAACAAGAACTCAAACGAGTCCCTGTACACTACAGACTTGCTGGAAAGGAAAACTTGCTCAAATGTTGATGCAGTCTTTGTTCATTGCTGGTATTTGGACTATCTGCAAGGGAACATGCCTCTGAACAGAAGTAGAGCAGAGCAAAAGAAAAAAAAAGAAAGAAATTCAGCAGGCTGGTGCGCTATAGAAATTCTGAGCTCTCATTTGTGTTCGGATTTCCTCAACCCTGCCACTTGCTGAGCCTGAGTGCTGTTTGTTTCCAAAGGTTCACCTTGTTACGCTCCTAGATTTACCACCAAATGGTAAACAGGATACCTACAAGCTTGTTATTTTGATACTTTGAGCCGGTGGTAGACCTCAAGTGATGGACATAAACCATTGTGAAACACAGCAGACATGTTAATTGAGCTCAGCGCCGGTGGGATTTGCAGGGATGAGGCCACCACGGATCCGCCACCTCGTCCAAGACATGGTCTATTGTTTCTGGTTCACAGTGGGTTGCACGGTCAATTCCTTTTAGCAGTTGAAGTTTTGCCATGGAGCGATTCAGTGAACTGGACCTTTGGGTTACTCTATCATCATTCTGGGCTGTACAGACTTCAGAAACTTCACCGTCCAGTTCTTTAATTTTCATGTACTATACATTTGAATATATAACAATTTGTTTCAGGCTAACCTCGAACGTAAATCGTATTCTGTTTCCATGTAAAGTTAAAACTGCACCAGAATTGAACAATTCATTGTCTTCCTAGCGTTATCCTGTAATTTCCCTCTTCTGTTGCCCTCGATAGAACAGAGCAATTTTGTCTTGTGTTGCCGGCGCTGGGGCTGCCTACTAGTTGCACGTGTGCCCCGTGGAGAGAGTCTGGCCGTTGCGTAGCCGTCGACGTGGACGGCCAGGCCGCCGTTCAAGGAGTTCCGGAACAGCTTGTGCGGACAGGGCTGGCGCGCTTGCTGGCGTGGCTAGCTCAGTAGCTTAAAGTACTGGGAGAGTCCAAAATAGCGAAGCGGTCCCTGGGATGGAGTGCGTAACGTAAGCATCAACTGAGAGCACGATGGCTCAGCTCGCTTGGGCCCTACTGAAGCTTGTCCCGTTATGAAATTATTGAAGAAAAAACTTGTAATCATGGATTGGAACTTCATTACTTCTTCTACATGTAAGCTCGGAGAGAAAGTCGTGGAATTCCATGTCTCGGTTGAATTTTCTAATACTCATTTGTTTTTGTTGCTATTTGCAATTATTATTGTTTTCATAAAACATGGTTTGTCCGATCCTGTACGCATTGCTAACGAACATTGCTTTGTGCAATTTTCCAGAAAGCTTCAAAAGATGCAGGACTGAAATTCGCATGGATTTTGTAGCAGACAGTGAAATTCGTCAAGGAGACTAATGGAGTCCTGAACTTAGAACTTTAATTTCATTCCTAGCATGATGCAACAAACACTTTATATCAGCATGGAGGACATGAAGCTATTCAACCAGAGATTTGGGGTATACAAGGTGCCTCATCACCATTTCTGTGCAGCAATGTGGTAAAAGACAAATGTTTTGCCTGTGGTGATTTGATTTCCTCACATGAATTTGAAAGGATAGGTCATGTCACACCTAGTGCAGCATGTTGCATGGCCGTGACTCACTTAACAAAGGACTAATCGAAATAATTGGCCAGGCGACCCTCTGAATATACGGGGAGACAATGGGCTACTTCAGTACAATCAATGAAGCTCTTGGTTATAATAAAGCTTGAAGTTAGTATCAATTGGGTCAGTGAATTGATGCATGCTGAGGATAGAACTATCAATTGTCCTTTTATTCATGATAGTTTTGTGCCGATCTGTGAGGCTATCCTACAAATCTAGCTTTATGAAGAAGGATGACATTTTTTAAGCTCATAAATGAAAATGGTATTTACTTAGGGTGTATTCGTTTTCTAGGGTCTAAATTTTAGAGCTGTCACATCAAAAAGAATTTTATTATTTAAGAGTATTAAATAAAGTTTAATTATAAAACAAATTACAGACCCCTAGACTAATTTACGAGACGAATCTAATGAGGTTAATTAAGTCATGATTAGAAGACGGTTACTGTAGCATCACTTTAGCAAAATATAGATTAATTAAGCTCATTAGATTCATCTCGGAAATTAGCACCAATCTGTCAATAGGGTTTTATCATTAAATTGATCGAAATATTCATAAATAATAAGATTCTCTTTGATGTGACAGTGCTAAATTTTAGAGGAGGAAACGAACACACCCTTATATATAAACTGCTAAAGAATCACCAAATGGGCTCTGGATAAGCAAATAGTGGACCAACATCTGGAAGCTGGGTGTGTTCGTTTCCGAGGTCTAAATTTTAGAACTGTCACATCAAAAAGAATCTTATTATTTAAGAGTATTAAATAAAGTTTAATTATAAAACAAATTACAGGTCCCTAGACTAATTTACGAGACGAATCTAATGAGGTTAATTAAGTCGTGATTAGAAGACGGTTACTGTAGCATCACTTTAGTAAAATATAGATTAATTAAGCTCATTAGATTCATCTAAAAAATTAGCACTAATCTGTCAATAGGGTTTTGTCATTAAATTGATCGAAATATTCATAAATAATAAGATTCTCTTTGATGTGACAGTGCTAAATTTTAGAGGGAGGAAACGAACACACCCGAAATGTTCCACTGAAGATTAGGTGTTCTGGTAGAAGGTGTGTCAGGAGGTATGCCAGAACAAGAACCATTCATACGCTAGAACAAGAACTCAAGCGAGTCCCTGTACCATTGTCATGACTACAGGCTTGCTGGAAAGGAAAACTTGCTCGAATGTTGATGCAGTCTTGTTCATTGCTGGTATTGGGGCTATCTGCAAGGTAACAGGCCTCTGAACAGAAGTAGAGCTGAGCAAAAGAAAAAAAAAGAAAGAAATTCAGCAGGCTGTATGTTTTCAAAGGTTCACCTTGCTACGCTCCTTTTGGATTTACCACCAAATGGTAAACAGGATACCTACAAGCTTCTTCTTTTGATACTTTGAGCCGGTGGTAGACCTGTAGTGATGGACATAAACCATTGTGAAACACAGCAGACATGTTAATTGAGCTCAGCGCCGGTGGGATTTGCAGGGATGATGATGCCACCTTGTCCAAGACATGGTCCGTTGTTTCTGGTTCACAGTTGGTTGCACGGTCAATTCCTTTTAGCAGTTGAAGTTTTGCATGGAGCGGTACAATGAACTGGACCTTTGGGTTACTCTATCATCATTCTGGTCTGTACAGACTTCAGAAACTTGACCGTCCAGTTCTTTAATTTTCATGTACTATACATTTGAATATATAACAATTTGTTTCAGGCTAACCTCGAACGTAAATCGTATTCTGTTTCCATGTAAAGTTAAAACTTCACCAGAATAGAACAATTCATTGTCTTCGTCGCTGCATCCTGTAATTTCCCTCTTCTGTTGCCCTCAATAGAACAGAGCAATTTTGTCTTGTGTTGCCGGCGCTGGGGCTGCCTACTAGTTGCACGTGTGCACCGTGGAGAGAGCCTGGCCGTTGCGTCGCCGTCGCCGTGGACGGCCAGGCCGCCGTTCAAGGAGTTCCGGAACAGCTTGTGTGCGGACAGGGCTAGCGAGCTTGCTGGCGTGGCTAGCTCAGTAGCCTAAAAGTACCTGAAGAGTCCAAAATAGCGCTGATAGCACGATGGCTCAGCTCGCTTGGACCCTACTGAAGTTTGTCCCGTTATGAAATTATTGAAGAAAAAATTGGAATCATGGATGGGAACTTCATTAATTCTTCTACATGTAAGCTCGGAGAGAAACTCGTGGAATTTCCATGTCTCGGTTGAATTTGTTACTAATTTGCTTTTATTGCTATTATTTGCAATTATTATACTGTTCTCATAAAACATGGTTGTCCTGTACGCATTGCTAACTAACATTGCTTTGTGCAATTTTCCAGAAAGCTTCAAAAGATGCAGGACTGAAATTCGCATGGATTTTGTAGCAGACAGTGAAATTTGTCGAGGAGACTAATGGAGTCCTGAATTTAGAACTTTAAATTTCATTCCTAGCTACGGAGTAGCTGCTTGTTGATGTATGATCATAGCAGCACAATAGCTGTACGTATACACGTACGTGCAGAAAAGCACCACTACTACACACAGTTACAAAATCCTACGAGAAGGAAACTACCCCGTAGAAACCAATCTAACGCACGCATCACGTGCCACGACGAACCTACACGTTGACGAAGGGTGTGCCGGTGATGTACTCGGTGACGGCGAGCGCGACGAGGCCGAGCATGGCGAAGCGGCCGTTCCAGAGCTCGGCGTCGGCGCTCATGATCCCGCCGCTCCTGGCCTCGGCGCTGTCTCCTTGAAGCAGCGGAACCAGGGAGGCGACGGAGAGCACCGCCGCCGTGGCCGCGAACCAGGCCAGGCCCGACCCGCTTCCGGCCTGCGAGAGGAGGCCGCCGCCGCGGGACGCCTCGACGGCGAGCGCGGAGACGAAGCCCACCATGGCGAGCCGCCCGTTGATGCGCTCGGGGGCCGGGCCGCTGAACGCCAGCGCGTCCCACAGGCCGGGCTTCGCCGCCTTGGTGGCCTTGGGCTTGGGTGTCGGGGTGGTCGGCGCCGCTGCCGGGATTGGGGAGGTGGTGCTGGTGCTCTCCTCCTTCATCGGCTCAACATCCGGCTGCACATAAACAGACCACAAGTGGTGTCATTTGTGAGTACTGAGATCGTAATTATGGCGGAAAATTTTGAGTTAATTATCTGATAGAAAAATTTGGAGTTAGCTGGAAAGGCATCGCTCCTCACCTCGGTCTGGGCCCTGACGACGAGGGCGCGACGGCGCGGCGCGAGGCCGTACACCTGCGCCACGCGGCCGGCGCGCACGCTGCCGGTGGCGAAGGCGAGGGAGCTCATGGAGGCCATCACCGTGTTTGCCATGCCTGCCGGAAGGAAATGCACGGGGCTGGTGGTGATCGGAGATAAGAGTAAAAGCTGTGGTCGCTACACTAGTGAGGCACGCTTGGTCCGCTGACTGGTTGCTGTCCTGCTCGTTGCTACTGCATTGCGATGGTTGGGTGGACGGGCGGCAAGATTTATAGGGAGGAGCAGCAGAGCGCCCGTGATCACGGCGGTGGTGGCCAGGAGAGGGGCCACGTCGTCGCGGGTTGCAGAGCCTAGTACATGTGCGCGACGTGGACGGCGGCCGGTTCACAGCCAAGCGACGCCAAACTGAGGCGATCGACGTGGACGTCCACGGCGCCGCGCAGAAAGTTGGAGAGGAGGCTCCTTCGCTGAAAAGTGGCAGAAGATTCCAGAACCACGCTTGGCTTCTTGCAGTTGTGCAATGCCCACGCGAGAGATTGCCTGCTTGGGGTTCCGAGTGCGTTTACGTATGTGCAATGCCAGCGCCAAGGATGCATTTCTGTGACCATGTGATGAGCGGGGAAGGTTGACAGCGTTCTTGTCACCGCGACACACAGTCCCGACTGGAGAAGTGGAGATACCGTGACCCTGCCAAACCGTGTGGTTAGACCCATCATCCAGATTTGATTCTTCATTCGCCCAAAAACACGTTGTGGCCAGGATTGAACAATTCACTAGAAAACTCCAATGGATCAGTTCCTCCCATTAGTATTCCCTTGGGTTTTAACGGATAAAAGTTAGAATAATTTCAGTTCAAATTTATTTCCTTAATAACATTAATAAAAAATAAATGGTAATAATATTGATCTTCACGAGTACTCATGAATGTGACAATATGATATTTTTTAGGAAAATATGATATTTTTTTATTGTTCATAGCTATATATTACTACTTTTTTTTACGAACTATATATCACTGCTTTGCACCATCATGGTAGAGATGCTTTCACTTCCCGAACATTTTAAAGAAGTGTTTTGTTAGTTATTGGCTCACGTTTCTTTAGCAACTGTTCCTGCTTACTGAGCAAACTACATATTAGCGTAGTACTAATATGGTTGCAGTCCTCACTTCAACCATACTACATATGATAGCTTCATTATCAAAGAATTATGAAGAGGTCGATACTTGTCAGTTTACATTTTTAATTCTATACATGAAGACATCAATTTTGCAGTCCCTTTATTTTTTATGTATTTAAATTGTTTCTTAATATATTGTAATATTAAATAACTTGTTAATGCATTTTTCTTGCTGATAGTTACTTCCATAAATCTCATACTCTCTCTTTCCCCGTCACGTTCTTGAGAGCTTTGAAATCATTATTGTGGGATCATTGGGAATAGAGACACGTGTGCACTGTCTTGGATTGTTTCAAATATCAAACACATGTTAGGATAGTGTCAACAATAAACGTAAGTGCCATGGATAATTTCTATTGCATGGTCTTTCGCCATGTCTCATTTGTCCCTCTATAGCAAGACAACAACCATGAAAACCTATAGTGACAGGGAAAATAAAAACACTCAAGTGGATGATCGATCCTAAAAAGAAACTGTTTTTCTTTGCTATAGAAATGGAATATGTTACCTTTCCTAACATCTTAAAGAGAAAAATGTATTAATATAATAAAAATATAAACAGTAACATTACATTTTCTATCTATATCAAAAAATGTTATGAATTATCAAGATATGTTAGCTCCCTCGGTCAACTACGGACATAATGAAATATCATTTGTGTCTTTTGACTCCAATGGAAATAAAGTAAATGAAATGTAAAAAAAACTTTGTCCAAATTTGTTTATGAATTAAGAAATTAAGTAATATTGTAATATCAAAATATAGGAAAATAAACTCATAATTAGAATTATTCTATAACAAAAAGTATCTGGTATAACTGATGATAGAGAACAGGTTATGTATAATTTTAGTTTGGTGCCTCTGAATCCTATTTTTAGCATGACATTGTTTCAATTATTTACAAACACATATGTATTTTTTGTTTTTTTACTTCATATATTTTTAATATAATATTTGAACTACATAGTAGTTTTTGTTGACTTTTACATGGGCCAAATAATTTAAACAATTCCAAAAAAAAATTACGTAGAGTTTAATGGGTATTGCAGATGTGTATGCCAATTTTTGATTCAAAACTAATACAAATTCTTCCGATATAAAAAAGTCAAATGAAGCCACGTTTTTCTATTATTTTGCACATTTATGATTTGAAAAATATAAGGTTGTTTGACCTATATTTTGGCATGGAACTGTTTTCCAAGCATTTCTAATCATTTATATTTTTTTATAATTTTTAAAAGTTTTTTTTAAAAAAGAAGTTTAATGGGACCATGTGTCTCGAGTGAGTCAGGTTTTATACCCAAACTTATCTTGTTTGATCCCAGGCATGTTTATATGTTTTAAAATATTGAACTAGAAAATCCACATGTGCATTTGTAAAAGTCATGCATAGAGACCGAATGTTGAGGCCAAAATGGAGGTTTATGAAATAAAAACTGTTAAATAAATGTTAAAACGTATCATAAGTACGTACATAGATAATTCAGAAAAATAAGTTTGATATTCTTACAAAAGAAAGTGCAAATGGATAGATTGGAATTTTACAACAATTTAGAAACAAGAATCCCTAAATTTGGACACTATTTGAGTAGTATATACAAGTTTTAAAATTTAAATAGAAATTAAAAGAATAAAACACATGACTTTAATGAACTACTAATAGGCCTCGAATTAAGACTCAAGCCAAATCGTTATTGTAATTTTAAAAATATTATTCAATTGATTTAAATTGTTATATTATTTTTAAATTGATTTTTGTTGCTGCAAAATAATTACAAATTTTAAGTTGCTGGAAAATAATGAAAATATTGTTATATTGATTAAAGTGACCCAGTGAGCCCAAGCATTATTAATTAATTACTTTAATAAAAAATGGGCTCTACTTTCTTATTTTTAAAAAATTTGAAATAAGTGACTAGTGGATCAAGCATTATTAATTAAGCACTTTAAATAAAAAATGCCATGTACCTTGTTATTTTTTAAAAAAATTCAAAAAAGCGATCCAGTGGGCCCAAGATTATTAAATATCTAATTTAATAGAAAAATGGCCCAAGCATTCTTATTTGTTTAAAAACTTCAAAAAAAGTTGTCTAGTGGGCCCAAGCATTATTAAATAATTACTTTAATAAAAAAAATTGCTTGTGCCTTCTTTTTTAAAAATTAAAAAAGTGACCTAGTGTACCAAGCATTATTAATTAAACACTTTAATAAAAAATGGACTCCACGTTCTTATTTTTTAAAATTTCAATAAAACGACCGAGTAGACCAAGCATTATTAATTAAATACCTTAATAAGAAGGCTTCTACATTCTTATTTTTAAAAAAATTAAAAAGTTGGCCCAGTGGGCCAAAGTTAGGGCCTCTATTACCACAACCCACCATGAAGGCAGGCCTAGATTCTACCGGCCCAGGACGAGAGGGCCGATAGACCAATATAGGGACGGAGGAAGTTCTTTAGTAAATTTGAAACGGCTGGCACGGCCTGATTTTTTAAGGTGGGGTGGATGACATTTTTTTCTTTTTTGATAACCCGGGTGGGCGACGTTGGGCGGACGAGATGATACTATAGACTTGTTCGTCGCGTGCCTTGCCCTCTATAGCCACGATCGGCTTCTTCAACCGTCGCTATAGTGACCACTATAGTAGCCACGGTTGAAGATGTTGACTGTGGTTAGTGTTAAAGGACACAATAGCCACGGTTTACAAAACTAACCGTGGCTATAGCGGTAACAATAGCCGCAGACCATGGACATGTAGCCCCGCCCTTTACTGTAGCCACTGTCCTTTTTTTTTTTTTTGCAGTTGCTACATGATTTTGGATGGTGTGGCTACAGTGCCGGATTGGTAAAGTGATTGTAAAACATAACAGACAGATTAATTGAGCTCACGTTAGCCTTGTTTGTTTGTGTGAGAATGAATCCCGAATAAGCCTATTCCTAGACCTGGATTGAGTGGTACCAACTCTTTCACTTCATCCAGACCTTAGATTCTAATAAGAGTGATGGATTGGTGCGATCCATTGTTCCAGGCCAAATAGAACGAGGCCGTGGGGCGGGGGTGGGGATTTGCAGGGACGATGCCCCCTTGTCCGAGGACTCTGGACATGATCCGCTGCTTCTGGTTCATAATGGGTTGCACACGGCCAATTCTTTTAGCAGCGTGTCATCAGAACAGAGCAATTCTGTCTTCTGTTGCCACCCGGTGGGGCTGCGTACTAGTTGCACGTGTGCACCGTGAAGCGAGCTTGACCGTTGCGTCGCCGTCGACGTGGACGGCCAGGCCACCCTTCAAGGAGTTCCGGAACAGCTTGTGCGAACAAGACCGGCGAGCTTGATGCGGTGGCTAGCTCAGTAGCCTAAAAGTAGCAGAAGAGTCCAAAATAGCACGATGGCTCAGCTCGCTTGGACCCTTACTGAAGCTTGTCCCGTTCTGAAATTATTGAAGAAAATACTTGCAATCATGGATAGGAACTTCATTAATTACTCTACACCACAAGGTCGGAAAGAAAGTCGTGGAATTTCCATCTCCCGGTTGAATTTTGTAATAATTTGCTTCTGATGTTATTTGCAATTTGTTACTGTTTTCATAAAACTTTGTTTGTACTATACTCATTGCTAACTAATATTTTGTTTCAATGCTTTGTGAAATTTTCCCTTTGAGAAAAAGGCAAAAAGCTCCAGTTGTCCTTGCTTCAAAAGATGCAAGATTAAAATTCGCATGGATTTTGCAGCAGACACGGCGAGATTTGGCAAGGAGACTAATGGAGTCCAGAATTGAACTTTTAATTTGTTTCATATAGCTGCTTGCTGATGTATCATGATAGCAGTACAATACCTGAACTAGATGCAGAAAAACACCACCACTGCATAGAGTTGCAAAAATCCTAGCAGGAAGAGGAAGACACTCTATGTACAAGCCAATCTACGCACAAATGTCAGAATAACACGACCCTACACGTTGACAAAGGGCGCGCCGGTGATATACTCGGTGACGGCGAGCGCGACGAGGCCGAGCATGGCGAAGCGACCGTTCCAGAGCTCGGCGTCAGCGGTCCACAGCCCGCCGCTCCTGCCCTCGGCGCTGTCTCCTTGGAGCAGTGGCACGAGGGAGGCGACGGAGAGCACCGCCGCCGTGGCCGCGAACCAGGCCAGGCCGGACCCGCTGCCGGCCTGCGAGAGGAGGCCGCCGCCGCGGGACGCCTCGACGGCGAGCGCGGAGACGAAGCCCACCATGGCCAGCCGCCCGTTGATGCGCTCCGGGGCCGGGCCGCTGAACGCCAGCGCGTCCCACAGGCCGGGCTTCGCCGCCTTGGTGGCCTTGGGCTTGGGTGTCGGGGTGGTCGGCGCCGCTTCCGGGATTGGGGAGGTGGTGCTGGTGCTCTCCTCCTTCATCGGCTCAACATCCGGCTGCATAGACAGACGTGTCGTCAGTATCACAATCGTACTAATTAACATGGGAAAATTGAATTAACGAAGCAATGATGATGATGCCCACCTCGGTCTGGGCCCTGACGACAAGGGCGCGGCGGCCGTACACCGGGGCCACGCGGCCGGTACGCACGCTGCCGGCGGCGAAGGCCAGGGAGCTCATGGAGGCCATCACCGTGGTTGCCATGACGGCCGGAAAGAAATGCACGGGATGGTGGTGATCAGCAAGAACAGCGAGTTGCTAAAAGTAAAAACTGTGGTCACTACACTAACACACTAGTTAGGCACGCTTTGTTCGCTGACTTGTCGCTACTGCGTTGCGATGATTTGGTGATCGAGCAGCCGGCTCGATTTATAGGAAGCCCGCAGCGCCAGCGGGTGAGCGGCTGAGCGCCCGTGATCACGGCGGTGGTGGCCATTAGGGGCGCCACGTCGTCTCGGGTTGCAGAGCTTAGTACATGCGTGCGACGTGGACGGCGGCGGGTTCACAGCCAAGCGACGCCAAACTGAGTTGATCGACGTGGACGTCCATGGCGCCGCGCAGCGCATTCTGCCATCGAGCTCTTTCGCTGAAAAGTGGCAGAAGATTCCAGAACCACGCTTGGCTGCTTGCAGTTGTAGCCCATGGGATTGCGATTGCCTGCTTGGGGTGCCGGGTGCGTTTACGTATGTGCAATCCCAGCTCCATGTGATGAGCATCAGGCGAGTGGAGAAAAACGGTGTGGTTAGACGCATCCAGATTTGATTCTTCATTGGCGCACAAACACATATGGCCAGGACGATTCCACCACTTAAAACTCCAATCAATCAGCTTCTCCCATTATTATTTCCTTCGGAGTTCTATATATAAGCTCAAATCTATTACTTAATAACACAAATAAAAAAAAATCAACGGTTACAATATTTCTCTCGAGGAGTACCCCTGACTGTGACAATATGACTTTGTTTATGAGGAAAACATGATATTTTCTTATTGGTTGTAGCTATCTGTTACTACTTCTTTTTTTTTGCGAACTATCTATCACTGCTTCTGTTCATAGGATTGATTCTTAGAGATAGAGTGTGTTCGTTTCCTGGGGTCTAAATTTTATAGTTGTCACATCAAATAGAATCTTACTATTTAAGAGTATTAAATAAAGTTTAATTATAAAATAAATTACAGGCCCCTATACTAATTCACGAGACGAATCTAACAATGTTAATTAAGTCGTGATTAGAAGACGGTTATTGTAGCATCACTTTAGCAAAATACAAATTAATTAAGCTCATTAGATTCATCTCGAAAATTAGCACTAATCTATCAATAGGGTTTTGTCATTAAATTGATCGAAATATTCATAAATATTAAGATTCTCTTTGATGTGACAGTGCTAAATTTTAGAGGGCAGGAAACGAATAGTTTCAATTCCTGAACATTTTAAAAGAAGCACTCGTTAGTTTGGCCATTGTGCCTGTTTAACTGAGCAAACTACATATTGGTGCAGTACAACAACATCATTGAATTGAGTGTGGTTGCAGTTCTCACTTTCTTATGTTAGATTTGAGGGTACAAGTGTAGACATGCATTGAACTGCATTTCATTGCATAATTGCAAAAAGAATTATGAGGTATGATACTTGTCAGTTTGCATTTTAAATTCTGTATGAAAATACCAATGTTGCAGTCCCTTTATTTTGTTTTATTCTTATGTATTCAAATTGTTACTTAATCTATTGCGATTTAAGTAACTTGATAGTAAAATTTGTTGGCTCATATTTATTTCCATAAATCTCAAACGCTCTGTTTCCCCCTTTAGGTACTTGAGCTTCAAAATCAGGATCAATGGGAATATCGACACGTGTACACTGCCATGTATTGAATCACTTATTAACACATATGTTGTATAAATAATGTGTACCTTGAAGTTTGATATAGTTCTTGTTTAATGTACGTGACGATGGTTGCTTCTTGTACTATGTTAACTATCAATGTTCTTGCTATCATCCCATCGCTTGTTATTGATGTTGTGTAGCAAAGCAACCCTGCAATTATGTTGTGGACACTGGCGAAGCCTCATTCATTTTTCTTTAAAAATCATAATATTGTGGACACCAGGGTAAAAAATAAATTTACCTACTAAATAGTAGGTGTTGGTTCCATTTTTCTTTAAAAATCATTCAAATTTAATATTGTGGCACCAGGGTAAATCTTGTGGTAGCTTTGCCCCTGGATGTGAATATTTGGGCGTGTTACATTTGTTTTGTCAGTTCCTTCTAGAATCCAAATATATATTGAAGAGTGTTTGATATGCATGACACTTGTCATGTACCATAGTTAACAATGACCTATTACATGATGTTTCTCTATGTCCATTTGTCCCTCTACAACAACGCAACAACCATGAAAGCCTATAGTGATGGGGACAATAAAAACACTCAAGTGGATGATCGATCCTAAATAGAAACCGCTTTGCCATGCTATAGAAATGGAGTGTGTGACCAGTCCTAACATCTTAAAGAACAAAATTGTATTAATTTAATAAATCTAGAAACAATAACATTACATGTACAATGTTGTGAGTTGTCAAGATATGTTAGCTCACTCGGTCATTTGTGACATGATGAAATACTATTTGTGTCGTTCGACTCCAATGGCAATAAAGTATATGAAACGAAAAAACTTTGTCCAAATATGTTTATGAATTAAGGAATCAACTAATATTATAACATCAAAATATAGGAGAATGAACTTATAATTAGAATTATTTTATAACTAACAAACATGAAGTATAAATGATGATAGAGTAATTTTATTTTGCTAGTTCTCTTTCTGTATTCATTGTATATAAAATATGTATAAATAATATTGTAACATGCTCGTACTTCGATTCATAATTCTTTATAAAGCCACAAGATCTTTTTTTACCCCAAAAAGTGCTTCACGCTAATTGACACAATTTTTTTCTTTAAAATAGCCCTTAGGAAACATTAATTTATCCAAAATTTGGTAGAATTTTATTTCTTCTAAGTTGCTAGAGGATATTTTACGAATTGAATTAAGTTCTGTAACTAGAGAATATGTTTTCAAAAAAAATGATGCCAATGTTTTTAAGCTATAAATACTTAATTTGGCCTTATAGAAAGGTTTAACTTATATTACTTCACAATCTTCAAGATGATCAACAAGTGATAAAATATTTTTTTCTCAATTCTTAGATTTTTTTTGTTCTATGACTTCTTACGCTTTCATACTTCTTAGGTTTTTCAAAATATTGTGGCAACAACCAAAAAAGTAAAGAAGAGGAAGATTCATACTTCAGAAAACAAGCTATATACTACTATCATCATCATACTAGAATTGAAAGGCACATTTGCTTCCTAGGACTAGATTTACAGTTTTGATTTGATTCTGATGCAGATTGACTTGGGGCATCACTTCCTTCTTGATGCTGATCACGATCTTGTGGTTGTTCCATGGTGATGGTTCTTTGTGACATCGTATGGTCTTGTTAATGTTTGCTCCATCTATGCCAATATTTGAATGAGGAATTTTTCTTACAGAAAATAACATCTCTACTAATTAAAAAATTCCTCCGAGTTGTTAAGTCCATAACCTTTACTACCATTATTCATAACCTATAAATATGCAGCAGGCCCAATTAGTACCAACACTTCTTGGTCACAACTGATCTTGAACCAATTATTTTCATATCATTTATGATATATGTTTTTATCACGGTTCATCCAGCCCCAAAACTATTAATTTAAAGAATCGCAACAAGTGGATGGTTGTGCAAATAAATAGGTATTACATATATGTTATTGAACCTTTTTATTTTTTCCCATGAGAAATGTACACTTCCGCCCCGGAATTGGAATGAGAACGAGCCTTCGGAACTGAAAAAGACCTATACAGCACAATAATATAACAAAAGCAGTTTAAAAGTGTTTGAGCCATGGTGGCACACTCTGACAAGTTTTGAAGGATCACATCTGTTTTACGTTTCGTGATTGTAATATGTAGTGTGATTAAGTATGCACATGTTACTGTAAACATATTTTATAGCCTCACAAAATGACGCCTCAATTTGTCGCATGAATTATGCACATGACACACTTTCTTCGAAGGTGTCATTCCGCTGCTGCTTTGAAAAGGACATATTTAATTTGTCAGTGTGTACTGAAGCTCGGTGCGCTAAGCTACTAGCATACAAAATGTTCGATGTTTCTACGAGCAACGCGGCTCATGTACGTATTTATGCGTTGATGAATGGCGCGCCGGTGAGGTACTCGGTGACAGCAAGTGCGACGAGCCCGAGCATGGCGAGACGTCCGTTCCAGAGCTCGGCGTTGGCGTTCATCAACCCACTGGTCTTGGATTCGGCGCTCTCGCCCTGGAGCAGCGGCACCAGCGACGCCACGGACAACGCTGCTACCATGTACGCGAACCAGGCCTGCCCGGTCCCGCTGGCAGCCTGCGCGAAGAGGCCGTCCCCGCGTGTGGACGCTTCGACGGCAATGGCGGAGACAAAGCCTACCATGGCCAGCCGCCCGTTGATCCGCTCTGGTGCTGGGCCGCTGAATGCCAGCGCGTCCCAGAGACCAGCGAGACCAGTACTGCTCGGTTGCTTGCTCTGGGCCCTGACAACAACCATGGCGCGCCGGCGTGGTGGAAGCCCAGCTGGGGACCGGCTGCCACGCACGCCGGCGGCGAAGGCGTGCGAGCTCATCACAGTTGTCGCCATTGGAAAATGTATTTGAGTTCTGACGCTAACTAGTATGAAATGTTGCTAGTTTTGCCCCTCTGCTGTTTGCTGTGAGCCGATTGTGAGTGTGGGCGGCATATTTATAGGTGGAGCTGAAGCTGGCACATGAGTCCGTCGATGCAGGGGTTGGCAGCGCCGTGGGCCACGTCGGCCGGCTATTCACGGCCGTAGAGGTGATTGAGGTTGGGGGTGCTACTAGCCTAGTGTACACGATGTGCGACGTGGAGAGATCCGTGTTCACAGCGAGCTTCTCAGGTCAAGGCGTTATCTTGTAGCCTTGCATGGACCGATAGACGGCCAGGGTCAGGCCACCGGTCTTCGGGAGGGGACTGCCGAGTTGGATAGTTCGGTGGCCAGGAAAAGTATCACATGATTCCCCAACCATACCAACCGCGGTGTTGATATGTGAGGAAAGTCTTGAAAGCCTATTAAACTGTCAGGTGTGGCCAAACACACTTAACTTGGAAGTTCTTTAGAGATAAGATTTCGGAAAAGAAGTTAAAACTTGTTGACATGAGTATTCTATCAATCCTATTAAGCCTCGGACCAGGATGTTATAATCACACTAGTTACGCACGATTGATGACAACCAGTTTTCACAATTTCAGTGACCCTAATCATGATCGATCACACAAAATGACCATTTAGGACTTTTAAGAAAAAACATCACTATTAACCATATATATTTTGAGTAGTAATTGGATTTAATGTTTAATATGACACTTGTAACATAGTAATACTTAGCATTAGTTAAATGTGAGGATAACGAAAAATATCTGCTACTGATAGTTGTCGCTACAATATGTTAACTTTTTTCCCTCAACAAAGAAGAAACAACCAGAAAAATCCCTTACTTTGTTGGGTTGTGGCATACTCGATCACATCTTTTATAACATGGACATATTAATCTGATCATTGGTTACATTACATATAGTTATTTTTACCCCGTAGTGTTGAATCCAAAAGCACAAGAACAAGCTAATGGTAGCAATAATCCACCACGAGAAGTACATGAATTGGGTCGCAGAAGCATCATTAATTACAATGTTTGAGCCATGGTAGAGGGCTATAAGTTGAAATTGGATATTAATAATAGTCGATGTTTGCTAATTCACCGAAAAATACACACAACTATTATGTCATATGGGAGTGAGCTTGTACTTGGAATAACATGGATGAAACAAACTAATACACTAGGTCTCTTGAGATTACAAATATATCCATTAATTCTCAAATCCACACTCTTCCTCTTGAGCTAGAAAATGTAATGAGCACTACCATAGATTAGTAGTCATAGCAATCAAATTATATGTCAAATACATCTATTACCTTATTCAACTATTAAAATATATCACTTTTTGTAATATAAGTTGAAACACTAATATAATAAAAGAAGGAGGTATCTATTTATCTTAAAGTTCGTTGGAGCCGGAAGTGAAGGTGTGCAATGTATTTATTGGTAGGTTTTGCTAATGACATAAGACCTAAGATGATAGGGACACTAAGTAGTGTAGATCATGGCCATGAGCATGCTTTCAATATTAGATACAGTGGCAGCATAGTGAGGCAACGGATCCAATACAGGTGCACAAACTATGGTGGCTGAACAATTATAAAGGTTTGTGCTATATATTAAAAATATTATATTTTGTTTTTTATTCTTATCTTAATTTAACATTGCTTGTAAAGTTGGGTAATTTGGGCACACCATAAACCTTATTGAGCCACTTATGAAGTGTCTGAAAAAATATATATTATCAATTTGTAAATAGTTATCGTTGTCATTAAAGTTAGACCTAAGGTAGACTCTTTAATAGTTCACTATCAAATTCACTTTCAATAAAGACTTCTTCAACATTTTCTTCACATGTGGTTTAACTTGTTGGCAAAATTTTTGTTGCCTTACGCATAAGTGATAATACCGCAGGTTGACCATAACAATTGTTGGCAAATGCCCATGTGTAGGGACAAAAAGGGTGTTTGTGTACTTATTATGTACTAATGGTTCAAATAATGTCGTTCCTCTTTATAGAAGTACAGGTACCACTTTAAGATTTTGTAAAGATTGTATCTGTTGTAAATTTACAATCAAATTGAACATATATACAGTCCTACCAGAGGCGGGTCTAGGTTTTGTCCATGGGTACTCAAAATTTTAAATGATATTTTTTCTATAACATAAATTATTGATCTATAATACACAATTGACAATGAAATGCTTCCAAATTGAATATTATTTTGATATGACCTCAGTATAGGATAAAACAACAAAATGATAAGAGAACCTATTTATTGTTTTTCATACATATGTTATATTATATATACAAAACGTTTTGGTAAAGATAATGGTTATTCAATTGAAGACCCTTGAATCAATGTAGGCCCGCAACTAGGTCCTACTAGGATGGATCCAGTGCCCTACCTGGGTCCAGTGGCGCAGCCAGGACCACAATCGCGGTGTAATTTTTTTATTCCTGTACTTCACACATATAGTACTACTAGCAAAGTGCCCGTGCTTCACTACGTGTTTAAATAAAAAGAAAAACTATTACTACGGGCATTCAAAATCATATGACACAAGGTATATCCTTGTCATGAACTTTACTCAACTACGGCCACACAAATCAGATTACCATCACCCAGTTGAACTATATGGGATTACTTTGAACGGATCACAAACAAGAAAAGACATGCTTAACTTCGTAGAAAGAATATGTATCTTCTTGTATCTATATACTTCCTAGACAGACAAGTGAGGAACACAAAAGTAAAATATCTATCACTTACGTATCTGATGAAAGAGTTCATCCTAATTATGGTTTTCAATGAAATACAGTACTCTCAGCAGCACTACCCAAACGTGTTAAGGATTAGTGCATACTTGATCAATTTTGGACCCACAGCTAGGGTGATCTGGCTAGACGTGAATCGTGGCTGCGTGAATCGTCGATTGTGGGTGCATGCTTGAGGACCACGAAGCAACCAACGAAGCGAATACGTAAAGCATTCCGTTTCAGCTAGGTTCGGCCCTGAATTTGCATCAGGGCAGCGGCGAGGTCAACAAACAGGTCATCGTCAATGTGCTGCGGTGTTCACGACGATTTAGAAAATACAATCAGGGCGGCGGAGAGGTCAACGGACCGTGGCAAGGTCTTGTCCTCGGTGCGGCACAATCGGGACGGCGGCAGCAAGACCATGCATGCCGATGTGCTACGGTGATCTTGGACGTCTGCGATCCTTTTTGACCTGAAATACGAACTGGACTCGTAACAGAAACAAACTGGGACTTACCTATGAGACCGTGACACCAACGTGACGTCAAACACGTAGGGTGGGAGGGTAGGGTTGGAGGGCAGGCGGAGACCTATTCGGACAATAGACTTGATCCTCATCGGCTGTGGGTAGGGCTGGACGAAAAGCTCGAAGCTCGTAGCTCGGCTCGATTCGGTTTCTTATCGAGCCGAGCCGAGCTTATATTTTAGCTCGTCAGATTAGCGAGCCGAGCCGAGCTGCTCGTGAGCTCAACGAGCTTTGAAAGACTTAGAATAAGTAATGCTCAATACCAATATAATGTCATATATTGAGTTAATTTTTGAATATTTTGAAACACATTTTAAATTAATCTACGTTATTAGCTTTTTCATGAAGTATAAATCATATATCTTACATATTTTATAAAAAATATTTCAGATTTAAAGTATATAATATCTTAATTATTCTATATTCCTTGGTCGCGAGCCAAACGAGCTAGCTCGAGCTAATTATCGAGCCGAGCCGATCCGAGCTAGGTTTTTAGCTCGTTTGTGTAACGAGCCTAGCCGAACCGAGCCAGTTTTCTAACGAGCCAATACGAGCCGAGCCGAGCGAGCCGAGCCAGCTCGACATCCACCCCTAGCTGTGGGCGTACGGGCGTACGGAGTGAACATCTTCAAATAGAAACAAATGTGACTAACAATTTCCGTTTAATTAGTGCTAATTCTGTAGTAAATAAGTTTTTTGACAAGGCCTATGTTAGCATTTGATACACTTGTGTGAAATTTGTTATGCGCTGCGATGTTCGTCTACTCTACGAAATTTCTGAGTTGTTCATTGGGTCCTAAAAGCATGACTAGTGTACTAACATCTTCATTTGCAGCGCAATTTGAAATCCAACCAGAAATCAGTCTAGTTTGAAATTCGAATGCTACTAGGAAAGTACAGTACGCATGTGCCCACACGAAAGCTTGCTACTGGTGTACACAATGTGTATTGTTTCTACATTCATTGACCCTACATATACACACAATTAGGCATTGATGAATGGTGCGCCGGTGAGGTACTCGGTGACGGCGAGGGCGACAAGGCCGAGCATGGCGAGGCGTCCGTTCCAGAGCTCGGCGTTGGCGTTCATGAGGCCACTGGTCTTGGTCTCGGTGCTCTCCCCTGGAGCAGCGGCACCAGCGACGCCACGGACAGAGCCACCACCATGTACGCGAACCATGCCTGGCTCGTCCCGCTTGTGAGCTGCGTGAAGAGGCCATCGTCGCGCGTGGACGCCTCAACTGCGATGGCGGAGACGAAGCCCACCATGGCAAGCCGCCCGTTGATGCGCTCCGGTGCCGGGCCGCTGAACGCCAGCGCGTCCCACAGACCGGTGCTCGGCTTGCTCGCCTTGCTCTGGGCCCTGACAACCATGGCGCGCCGGCGTGATGGAAGCGCAGCTGGGGACCGGCGGCTACGCACGCCGGCGGCGAAGGTGAGTGAGCTCATCATAGTTGTCGCCATTGGAAACTTGGAAGTAAGTTGGTGTATGTGCTGCCTACCGGGCTAACTAGTACAGAATGATGCTAGCGTTGCTACTGTTTGGTGCTAGTTTGCCGCTGTGCTGTCTGGTGTGAGACGACTGTGAGCGGCAGATTTATATACAGGTGTGGAGCTCAAGCAGTCAAGCTCACATGAGTCCTTGGATGCGCAGGCCGGGTTGGCAGCAGCGCGTGGGCCACGTCGGCGGCGATTCACGGCCGTAGATGTGGTTGAGGACTGAGCCCCGGGCCAGTGGAGGTGCTGGTAGCCTAGCGTACACGTGCGCGACGTGGAGGGAACCGTGTTCACAGCGCAAGCGCTCAATGCGTGATCTTGTTGCCTTTTGCATGGACGGCCAGGGTCAGGCCACCGGTTTTACTGCCTAGCTGGAAGGCTCCATGGCCTGTAAAAGAGTCATACGATTCGAGCAACCGTGCCAGCCGTGAGGGGTGGTCTTAGATGGCAGTGCGTCTGTACTCTTGTGGGCGTCGGGCAGCCACGAGTTTCTCCACTAATGAAAATAATGACGTTTTTGTATCATCTATTCTTGAATCCAAAAGCAAGAGAACAAATAGTAATAGCAATTCACCACAAAAAAGTGCAATGATAGGGTCACAAAAACCTTATTATAGAATAAAAACCTATGAAAAAGAACATGTTTAATCGATATAGAGTGTTAGGATTAGAAACTGAAAATATCAATAGTAGTTGATGTATGAAGCTACTCACTCAGATGTTTGAATCATAGTACATTACAATGTTTAATCTATTTCTATTGTTACGGTTAGTTGTTGTATGCTAGTTCACCGAAAACACATACACCTATTATGGTTTTATGCAAATGTGTTTGTACTTGGAATATGGATGAAACAAACTTGTGCACTAGGCCTCTTGAGATTGCAAATTTATCTGTTAAATGCCTAATCACCTACACTCTTTTTCTTGACCTAGAAAAAGTAAGGAATGCTATCATATACTAGGGGTCATAGTGATCCAATGATATCTTTATTACAATTATGTAGCTATCTATCACCTTATTCAACTGTTAATAGACATCACTTTTTGTAGTATAAGTTCAAACATAAGAGCTCTCATTAGATGATTAATCTTTATAGTGCATAACTATACCTAACATTGTATACAATGCTTCATCATAGAAATAGATAAAATAATGATATATATCAATTGACCAAGACCTCAACAGAAGATGAAGGGGAAAAGAACCATTTCGCCAATGAACGTGAGGTGTTTACTTTGACCAAGATTAATCAACTATCATCAGGGAAGATAATTGACAAACTATCGAAGTGATCATTGTAGACTTTTAATTCAAGTGGATCCAGTCAATAAATGCACAAAGGAAACTCCCAAGCCGAGGCCCAAAGGGAAGTCACAAGGAAAATTCCAAAAGTTAGCAACCAATTGAGATTTGACAATATATTGGATGCGAGACCAGAGCACGTTGATCGGCACTAGGACTCTGTCGATGGGCGTTGATTTATTTGTCCATGCATGAATCGACTTTGAGCTTCCATGTACCCATATAAATAATCGAGACACACCTTCATGCAGGGAGAGAAAACACTGATAGAAATAGACGGTCGAGTTTAAAGCCACTAGAAGCATTGCCTCGTAACTTCTTTATAGTAGGTAAGGTTCAATGTAATTGGAGCACAACTTGTTGCCAAGGTAAACCTCTATGATAGTCATGTAATTTTATCTATTGTTTTGAGTCTCTAATGAGGTGACGATTGTGTCTTTCACTACAATGTAAGGGTAGAACTACATTATTGTTTCTAACTTCTTTCATTCAAAATGCTTTTTAGTCCTTAAAATACTCCTAGGACATATACTACAGTTGAGATATATGCTTGAGGTCACAAATTGACGTATTAATACATGTCAACGCCAACTTAGGCATGCATGATGCAAACATAATTGTATTGCTTATGAAGTGATGCAATAATCTCATAGCAGAGTGCAATTATGAGATAAAAAACAACAGACAGGGAAAACCCACGTGCAAATTAAAACATGAGGCATATTAAAAAACTGACAGCAACGGAGCTCTAGGGCAACCACAATGTATCTGGACTACCTGGTCCATATAGATGGGCCCCTTGTCAGTAGTCCATAACTATTGACATTGTCACAATGTGATAGACCATAAGATCATCCAATTTCAAATAAAAAATATAGTTGTGATTCAATAGTATGTGAGAAGTAAAGGCAAAAGAGTATGAGAGATCAAGATACACATTTTTGCATATCTTTTATAGTGGTAGAGGAGTAATTTTCATCATGTTTGTGACAATGTGACAATGATGACCCACCTTTTACGCCACAATAAAGGAATAACGTACGGAAAGCAAAATATGGACGGCATTTCAGTATGTCGTATATTTTTGGAAAAAAAAGATAGCTTCCATATATTTTGTTCACACAAATATATCAAACGTTAAAGGCTAGCATAGCATCCCCTTTCCATTAAAGTACTACTCCCTCCGTTTCAAATTATAAGACACTTTTGACTTTCGGAGATTATGTTTGACCGCTCGTCTTATTCAAAAATTTTATGCAAATATACAAATAAATAAGTCATTTATAAAATATATATAATGATAAAATAAATCATAATCAAATTAACAATATTTGCACAAATTTTTTGAATAAGACGAATGGTCAAACGCGAAGTCTGAAAGTCAAAAACGTCTTATAATTTGAAACGAGAGGAAGTACTTAATTTATCAACAATTCAAGGCTTATTACATAATCCAATGGATTGGATAAAAAAATAATAAAAGAGTTCATGTACGGCAACTTGGCTAGTTTAAGTAGAAATGCTACCAATATGATATATAATTTCACGATCCGTGGGACTATTTAATTTATTGGTCTACATGTAATTGTCATGCTATGGTTAAGGACCAACTCTCACTCAATAGCCAACAAACATCAATGTAGATATAGCACATTCTTATAGTATTTTTGTTCTTGAGCAAATCACATTTTCTTATCGTGTTGGAGATGATACGATGGTATTTTAGCTATTTTTAGAAGATATTTTTATTTAATTTACAAAATTAATAACCTCTAATTATTTGTATATGCCAAACATTGAAATGATATTAGCTGAGAAATATAATAGAACTGATGAAGTTTCGATATGTTTCTATTTTTAAAATTTAACTGATATTAAATTATATTAAATTTAGGACATCATTATGCACAATATGTTACTACTTTCAATGTTTATTTATTACATAGAATTAGTGTATGACCATTAGGGCATGTACAAAGGAGAGCTCACTGTGGTCTCTTAGGCACATGTATCCAAGCAAAAAGATATGAAACAACTCTAGTCATACAAAGGAGAGATTCTACATATTGTCTTTTAATAAATGTATATATTAATGATTGTATGATATAAGTCGTCTCTTCACATGTACAACGGTACTAAGAGTTGTCTCTTATATCGGAACACGTGATACTCTTCGTCAAGAGTCCATCTAGCCGTCTGTTCAAGGGACTAATTACAAAAATACAATGCCACATCAGCTTAAGAGCCGTTCATTAATTAGCATTGTACATGCCCTTAAATTTTTTGTATAGTTTTGCCAAATTCAAATACAATTATCTAGCTGCGCAACAGCGCGGGGCACCTTGCTAACTAGTCTACTTCGAATGTACATACAAGCTCAATCCAAACGTACACCGTTTAAGCATATGCACACGAAAACTGCTTCCTAATACAGCACACAATTCAATTGTTCTACATATGCACAATTACGCGTTGATGAATGGCGTGCCGGTCAGGTACTCCGTTACGGCGAGAGCGACGAGGCCGAGCATGGCGAGGCGGCCGTTCCAGAGCTCAGCGTTGGCGTTCATGAGGCCGCCGGTCTTGGCCTCGGCGCTCTCTCCCTGGAGCAGGGGCACCAGCGACGCCACGGACAGCGCGGCCACCATGTACGCGAACCACGCCTGCCCGGTCCCGCTGGCAACCTGCGCGAAGAGGCCGTCCCCGCGCGTGGACGCCTCGACGGCGATGGCAGAGACGAAGCCGACCATGGCGAGGCGGCCGTTGATGCGCTCGGGAGCCGGGCCGCTGAACGCCAGCGCGTCCCAGAGACCAGTAGTGCTGCCCGGCTGCTTGCTCTGGGCCCTGACAACCATGGCGCGTCTGCGCCGAGCAAGCGCGGCCGCCGGGATCCTGCCGGCGAAGCCGAGAGAGCTCGTCATCACAGTCGTCGCCATTGAAAACTAGGAAGGTACTAGGTTGGTGGTGCTGCTAGCTAGTTTTCCGTCTGTTGAGTGTGTGTTGAATTGATGTTGTGCTGTGAGACTTGAGTGTGGGCAGTGCAGATTTATAGGTAGAGCTGAAGCTGGCACAGGAGGCCGTGGATGAGGAGGGTTGGCAACGGCGGGGGCCACGTTGGCCTGCGATTCAGCGCCGTAGATACGATCGAGTCGCCGGTACGGGTCCACGTGACGTGAGTACATGTGTGCGCGACGTGGACGGAGGCGTGCTCACAGCGTTCTCAGCTAGACCGTGATCTTGTCGGCATGGACGGCCAGGGTCAGGCCACCGTGCACAATGAACTCCTGCGTTGCTGGAAAAGTGTCAGAAGATTCCAGAACTGACCGAGGGGTGCCGGACGCCGGTGCGTGTGAGCATTCCTGTCGTACGTTCATCCTCGCCGACGTGTCACTAGTTACACGGAGGAATCATGTATGTAGTTTTCTATTTTTTTCTCTCTGTTGAGTGTTACAATATTGTTTTCTTTTTTAACTTTTCTCTAGGGCCCTTTTGCCTCTAAGGGTGTGTTCGTTTCCAGGTATATAATTTTTAGAGGGGTCAAATCAAAGAGAATTTTATCATTTTGGAGTACTAAATAAAGTCTAATCTCGAAACTAATTGCAGACCCCCTATCTAATTCACGAGACGAATCCAACGAGGGTAATTATGATGTTATTAGAAGATGTTTACTGTAGCATCACTGTAGCAAAACATAGATTAATTAGGATCATTAGATTCGTCTCGCAAATTAGAGGGGGTCGTGATATAGGTTTTGTCATTAAATTAATAAAAGTACTACTAAATAGTAAGATTCTCTTTGATGTGATGGGTATAATTTTTAGAGGGCAGGAAACGAACAGGGACTAAGTAAGCAACGTATTCTGGTAGGATTTTATATGTCGTAAACACATTAAATTTAAGCATCACATGCATGTCCGATCTATTGTAGTGTGATATGATTTGAAATTGATAATAGTTTTTGTACGCTAGCTCAAGAATTGTTTAAATCATAGTACATTATAATGTTTTATCTCCGTGGAGTGTTATGATTTGAACCCGGATATGAATCATACTTGATATTTGCCAGCTCACTCGAAAAACACACGACTATTAAGGATCGGACAAAATAGTACATTATGTTTCTTGAAGTTACAAATCTATCCGTCAATTGTAAAATTCATCTAGAACTAGAAAAAGTCATGAACACTATCATAAATTAGGAGCAATAGCAATCCAGTGATATGTTTATTACAACTTTTTAGTTATATCTCACCTTATTCAACTACTAAAAGATGTCACTTTTTGTAATATAAGTTCAAATGTTGATATAATAAATAAAGTAAGTCATTATTTTCCTGAAGTTATCCAAGCATTAGGTAGACACACATTTGAAGGAAAGTAGTGAAATTATCGTTAGAATTAGCTAATGACATAGGAGCTATAGTGATGGGAGACATTAGTGCAGTGGTGGCTATGGCCTGGTGTAAGCTTCAATATGAGATACCATAGTGGAAACGTGAGGCAAAAGAGACAATTCGTGCCATAACTATACATGTTTGTTTAACAACTATGTGAATAATTATTCATTATGTTCAACTTGTTATGTTCTTTTGTTAATTGATAGTATGCCTCGGGAAACATGACTAAACTATACAACCTGCAAACATCATTGGGTCATTTATAAAGCCCCGGATTGATATTTGATGTCGACAAATAATTATTGTTATCATCAAACAAGAATCTAATGGCAGCTCTTTATCAATCGGCTATCAAATTAATTTTTTATAAAGGTTTCTCAAGATTTTATACACACCAACTATTTTAAATTGTTACCAAAACCTTTGTCACGTTATGTGTTAGTGATAACACCTCAATTGCGGGTGTGGTGAGAATACAAAGGTGTTTGTTTACTTATTAGGATGTATTAATGCTTCAAATAATATCCTCCCACTTGTGAGAAGTACTGATCCCACTTTATGATCTTGCGAAGGTTATATTGTTGCAAATTACAGTCACCGAAAATTTGAACATATGATCCAGTGATTTTGAAAATATGTAAACTCAACAGAAATTTGAACATACGTCCCATGATTTTGAAAATTTGTAAACATGTACATATAATAAGGTGTAGTGGTGAAAGGGTTTGTGGCCCAATGATTACAAGAGCCTCACTAGCACCTCAGGTCCTAGGTTCGACTTTCTGTGGGAGTGAATTTTCTAGATTCAACCGTATTTGTGCTTTCAGTGGTAGGCAGCGCTTCTGCTAACAACGAGGCACCAGTGAATGGTGACTTCTTCAATTTAGAAGATTTTATGACTCAATCTTCGAAGATGCTCATAGGGATAGGATTTGCACGTGTGCGTTCATCTGGGTGAATGTGCATGTGTTGTGAGTATCTATGCTATATTTCCTTTGTTCTTAAATAGTTGACGCCATTGACTTTTTTTCTTATGTTTGGCTTTTTGTCTTTTTCAAATTAGTTTTTCAAATATGTAAACTTAGAAGTTGTGTTTGACATTCCCTTAGTGATAAAATAAATCATAACAAAATATTTGATAATTTTTAAACTTTTTTGAATAAGACGAATGGTAAAGGTAATGAAAAACGTCAACAGCGTCAACAATTTAAGAGGGGATGTTTTCATCAGAAAAAACAAAGATGGAGTGTCAACTCTTTTTGCAGCGCAAATTACAGTCCAGCCACAAATTGGTCTATTTCGAATGTTACTAGACAGTAAATTACGCTGTACGCAACCTCTGACATGTACATACATACAAGCTCTCAATCCAAATGTACGTAGCTGTGCACACGAAAGGTGCTTCCTACTGGCGCACACAATGTAATTGTCTCTACATTTTATATATGAACCTATATATATACAGTTATGCGTTGATGAATGGCGCGCCGGTCAGGTACTCGGTTACGGCGAGGGCGACGAGGCCGAGCATGGCGAGGCGGCCGTTCCAGAGCTCGGCGTTTGCGTTCATGAGGCCACCGGTCCTGGCCTCGGCGCTCTCTCCCTGGAGCAGCGGCACCAGTGACGCCACAGATAGCGCGGCCACCATGTACGCGAACCACGCCTGCCCGGTCCCGCTGGCAGCCTGCGCGAAGAGGCCGTCCCCACGCGTGGACGCCTCCACAGCCAGCGCGGAGACGAAGCCGACCATGGCGAGGCGGCCGTTGATGCGTTCGGGAGCCGGGCCGCTGAATGCCAGCGCGTCCCAGAGACCCGTGCTGCCCGGCTGCTTGCTCTGTGCTCTGACAACCATGGCGCGTCGTCGGCGCGGAGCCAGCGCGGTCGCCGGGAACCTGCCGCCGGCGACGGCGAGAGAGCTCATCATCACAGTTGTTGCCATTTGGAAACTTGAAAGGCGCTGTACTATAGATTGGGGTCCTGGTTAGCACGCTAATGATTAGATGCTAGCTTTCCTGCTGTTCAGTGTGTTGAATTGATGTTGTGCTGTGAGAGTGAGACTGCTTGTTGGGCCGTGCAGATTTATAACTGGAGCTCAAGCTGGGATTCCGTGGGCTGCGGGGGCGTTGGCAGCGGTGTGAGCCACGTCGGCCGTCGATTAACGACGGCCGTAGATGTGATTGAGCGGCGGGTAGAGATGCCCGCGAGTACATGTGTGCGCGACGTGGACGGAACCATGTTCACAGCGTTCCCAGCTAGAGCGTGGCCTTGTCACCATGCATCGGCATAGACGGCCAGGGTCAGGCCACCGTGCACACCTGCGTTGCTGTAAAAGTGTGTCAGAAGATTCCAGAACCGAGCGAGGGGTGCCGGACGCCGGTGCGTGTGAGCATTCCGGTCGTACGTTCATCCTCGCCGACGTATCACTAGGGATCGGAGACCATCATGAAACATTAAGCTTCCCACGCGCATGCTTCCTATTACAGTGGCGATCATCACAAAGCTTCACGCTTATAAAACAATTACAGGGAATCCGTGCATGTACATCATCTCAGCCGTCGCGGGCCACCACGCTCGGCATTCCTGATCCACGCTCGTGCGTCAGCACCATTCCTAGCAAATCAACTTCTCACTTATAGCAACTTTTTATTTAAAGTTTTATCATAACTTTTTTACCAAAATTTTCAACATAACTTTTCTATCAAAAATTCTGCTGCAAATCATTTAGGTAAAAGTTTCTCTCCAAATTTTGTTGTAAAACTTTCAGGAAAACATTGGCTCTAAACTTAGCTGAAAAAATTTCACGAACTTTTTTAACCAAAGTTCGTGATCAAAAGTTTCTTTTTAAACTTTCAGGAAAACCAAAATTTTCAACATAACTTTTCTATCAAAAATTCTGCTGCAAATCATTTAGGTAAAAGTTTCTCTCCAAATTTTGTTGTAAACACTACACCACAGCACACATTTGCCTACAGTTAAGTGTAGGCAAAAGTAGCTTATTCTAGTCGCATGAACTGTTGGGAAAGGGTAACATATTTGCCTTCCATTTTTGTGTCGGCAAAAGTTTTGGTAGGCAACATACAAACTGTCGGCGTATCTCTATCCCACATATAAAGTGTCGGCGTTGATTGGACAACAAATTATGTGTCGGCAGATTTCTTAAAGCCACATCCTAGGTGTCGGTGTTTTTGGGTACGCAGAATTTAGACTTGAGCCAAAAACCTTGGCGGGCTTGGTGAAATTGCACGCGGGAAACGAAATAGGCCTCCAAACAAATATCAGAACCCACACCGTATTTCTCAGTCAAGCTCCTCCACGATCCCCTGCGTCTCCACTCCACGAGCTGCCGCCGCCGCCACTCCACGAGCTGCCGCCGCTGCCGCGCATCTATCTCCACGAGGAGCCGCTGCTGCCGCGCATCCCCTCCATCCGTAGCCTTCTTCCCCACGAGCAGCAACCACCATCGCCGCGGATCTCTCCAACAGCCAGGGCCCTTCATCCCCACAAGTAGCAGCAGCAGCCACCACCACCCATCTCCATCTTCAAGAGCAGACGGCGGCAAGCAGCTCAGTTGTCATCCACATCCAGCATATCTCCCTTAGCAAAGGTACGAACCAGATCTTGTGCCCAGTACAAACTGAAAAGCCTAGAGGTTCTGCAGTCATAAGCATGTCCTGTTGACCTTCTAATCTGCCCTAAACAAGCCGTGAAGGTGAGCCCATCTGTTCTCTTCATCCCTGAATTTCAGGGCATCTCCTTGAACAAGATATGAATCACGTTCTTGCTTTTTTAAAAAGGGATTTGTTTAATTAATTGGATCTATCTTGTGGCTATTGTAATTTCAGGGAGGGTCAATGTGGAAGTTGTGAAAGCTGACAGATTTGTGTTTCTGAAATTGTGCCGGTAAGCTTTTCTATGCCAGGTTAAGTAAGTTATGTTTTATTTGCCTTTTGGTATACAGTATGTGAGATGCTTGATGGATGGCAAAATAATGTTTCCATTTTCAGAGAGAAAAAAAAGATTATGGACTCAAGGATTGGAAATTAAAGCTCCTCTTTGGAAATTTATCCTTGGAGTTTCCAGGGAGCAAGTATGTTTCTTCTTTGTACATTCAGAGCTTCTTTACAGTATGCTTGCCATTGCTATGAAATTTGTTAATTGATATGACCACTTTTTTTTCTCTTCATGGTTCAAGAAAGATTTGGGTTGCGTCAACGTGATTAGAGGTCTTTTCTACCTGCATCAATACCTTTCAGCATCTACAGGTATGAATGTTTTTCGCTACCCAATCATGAGTATTTTTCTTTGGAGTGAAAATTTAATTCTGCAGTACTTGTGTTTCTGGTTCGACATGTGCTTTCCTGATCTTGTGGTTGATATTTAGATCCATACATTTATTTCATATATTCTTTCATTTGACATATAATTTTGGTTAAAGGTGCATCATGGACAAGAGTTGGATGAATCTACCTAGGTACAATAACTAGTAATCAAAAAATAACTTCAGGGCCATGTTGGCATGTGAGTCTAATGTCTTGCAATAAACAACATGTAGGCAATCTGAGGAGTATAGGACAGGAGTGGACATGTTTCTTGAGTTTGCTTTTCGTAATTCAGCTAAAGGAAACAAGATATTATGTCCTTGCAAGATTTGTCAGAATTCATGTTGGAAAGTTAGTGACGATGTACGTGGGCACTTGATATGTGATGGTTTTACCCGAGGGTACTTAACATGGGTGAATCATGGGGAGCAAAATGCCAGCCAGTTGCCAAGTAGAGCATGCAATCTGATAGTATTCAAGACGAAAGCTCAAATGAGGAGGATGATATTTCTAATTTACTTCGAGACCTAGCAGGGGGTTTAGATGATATGGGCGATTTAGAAGTAAATGAGAGTAAACAAAAGAAAGAAGATATGGAATCTTTTTACAAGTTGGTAGGTGATGCTGGTAGAGAACTATACCCTGGCTGTAAGAACTTCTCAAAGCTCCGTTTCATGGTTAGATTACTCCATATCAAATTCCTTAGTGGATGGAGTAATAAAAGTTTTGACATGCTACTAGAATTACTTAAAGATGTATTGCCTGAAGGTTCATTACTTCCTAAAAACTTCAATGCATCCAAAAAAGAAGTAAAATTCCTTGGCCTTGGGTACACCAATATTCATGCATGTGAAAATGATTGCATACTATTTTGGGATAAGAATGAACAATTAAATGTTTGTCCAACATGTAATACTTCAAGATGGAAATCTGAAATGACAAGTCATGATGGGAAACGTGTTCATAGGGTTCCTAGGAAAGTTCTTCGTTATTTTCCAATAAAGAAAAGGCTACAAAGGTATTTTATGTCCTCCAAAACAGCAGCTGATACACGGTGGCACGATGAAGAGTGCACAAAGGATGGTTTGCTTAGGCATCCAGCTGATGCTCCTTTTTGGAAAAATTTTGATTCTACACATAAAGAGTTTGCCTCCGATAGTCGTAATCTCAGACTTGCAGTTGCTAGTGATGGATTTAATCCTTTCAGAACTATGACTTCGAACTATAGCATCTGGCCTGTCATTTTGATTCCATACAACCTCCCACCTTGGAAGTGTATGAAGCAGACAAATTTCATCTTGTCCTTATTAATTCCTGGTCGTAAGGCAGCTGGTCCTGATATGGATATCTATCTTGAACCACTGATAAATGATTTGATTGACATGTTTGTTCATGGGGTAAGGACATATGATGCTTCTAAGGATGAATGCTTTCAATTGCGTGCTGCCATATTATGCAGCATCACCGATCTTCCAGGATTGGGCCACTTGCTTGCTGTTGCCACTTCTGGTAAAGTAGCTCTGTCCTGAATGCCACTCACATATGTGTCCTGTCCAATTGAAAAAGGGGGAAAGTATGTGTACATGTGCCACCGTAGATTCCTAGATGCTGACCACATTTTTAGGTTTAATGCAAGCTCATTTGATGGCACTCGTGGAGGATAGGCCTGCACCTACACCACTTAGCGGAGAAGAAATTTATAAGTTGACTGAAAATATACAATATATTTTTGGGAAGGATCCAACTACAAAGAAGCTTGTTAAGCAACCACAAAATAATGGCAAGACACCTGGAACTGGTTGGAAAAGGCTATCTATCTGGTTTAAATTGCCATACTGGAAAGACTTGTTGTTACAACATAATTTTGATGTTATGCACATTGAGAAGAATGTTTGTGACTTCATTATTCACATACTTTTAGGTATTGATGGAAAATCTAAAGATAACTTAAATGCTCGCTTGGACATGCAAAATCTTGGCATCAAACATAACCTTCATCCCATCGAAGTAGAAGATAGATTTTATTTACCTGCAGCTCTCTATACAATGAGTCCTGAAGAGAAGAAGAAGTTTTGCCAAATATTAAAGGGAGTGAAGTTTCCTAGTGGATATGCATCTGATTTAAGCCACCATGTTGTTGTTGAAGACAAGAAGATAATTGGACAAAAGAGCCATGATAACCATATTATGCTACAAGATTTACTTGTACCTGCTGTTCGAAATATATTGCCATCACAAATAACTGCTGCACTTGTTCGTGTGAGTAATTTCTTCAAGCAGATGTACTCAACTACAATTCGTGTAAGTGAAATGGAAAAACTAGAGGTTGAAGTGGCTGAGACATTATCTATTCTTGAGACAATATTTCCACCAACCTTTTTTGATATGATGGTACACCTAATGGTTCATCTTCCAACTCAAGCAAGAATTGCTGGTCCTGTGCAGTACCGTAGCATGTGGGCAGTAGAGAGGTTTCTAGTGAGGTTGAAAGGCTATGTTCGAACAAGAAGTCATCCAGAGGGGTCAATTTGTGAGGGTCATAAATTTGATGAGAGTCTTACTTTCTGTTCACAATTTTTACATGGCTGTGAGACAAGGTTTACTAGGCAAGTAAGAAATGGTGAACCAGTTGAAAACGAATCTTGCAATACCACTCCATTTTTCCACAGCACTGGTCGAGCTTTGAGTGGTAGGTGCACCATATCTTTGGACCACAAAACTTGGTTGCAAGCACATAGATATGTCTTGTTCAATTACGATAGAATCGAACCATACTTAAAGTAAGGAAAATGATTTTACTTGATCTCACTTCTTATTCCTTTCAATATGCTCAAATGATGGAAGTTAACAAAAAATGCAGCAAACATATTGAGTATCTATCCTCAAATGGTCATCGAAATCAGCGAGAAATCAACCGTATGCATCATGAAATGTTTCATGAGTGGTTTAGACAACATGTAAGTTAGAAAAAGTAACTATTTGTGCTCCAAACAAATTAATATTTTCAAACTAGACATATAATATTATATACTTACAGGTTGAAGAGTTGATCGAAAATGGTGCTGAAGTGTCAGAAGAAATAAAAATTTTGGCCAATGAGCCTTTCATGATTGCTACATCATATAGTAGCTATACTATAAATGGATTCAATTTCCATACTAACACTTATGATGAAGGCAGGCCAGTTCAGAGTAGTGGAGTATCTTTAGTTGCCCAGACCTCTTGCTTTGAGAATGGAAATATGACCCCTGTAATGCGCAGCAAGTCATACTATGGCATCATTAAAGAAATCATTGAGCTGAATTATCGTAACAAAGGAAATATAGTGCTATTTAAATGTGATTGGTTTGACAACCGCGTACAAGGAAGATGGGTCAAAACTGATCAGTTTGATATCACATCTGTTAATCTCAAGCATTTATTCAATACTGGAGAAAGATTATTGGATGAACCTTTTATTTTACCATCACAAGCCCTACAAGTTTACTATGTTGATAATCTTGCTCATAAAGACTGGCGTGTTGTTGTGCAATCTAAGCCACGCCATCTTTATGATATGGCAGTAGATGATGAAAATGAACAACATAAGAACGAAACTCGTTACTGGAGGCCTCATTTATATACAAATGTTGATGCCAGTACATTTCTTAGTGGTGTTCATGCTAGGACTGATATAGATGGAATCCTAGTTAATGAAAAAAAGAGGAAGTAAGTCTCAAACGTTTTGATTGTTTGCTGCTTTTTTACTTTGGCTTTCTGATATTAGGGCTCTCATATAGTTTCATAGTGTATTACCATTTGTTGATTAATTTGTATTACCAGGAGGAAGGATGGTGCAGGCAGGCGAAAAAGAAAAGCTGCAGAGGTAAATGAATATGAAAGGCAGAGGCTTGCTACTATCAAGGAAAATAATCAGAGGATCGAGTCTTTAAAACTTCATTCTCTTGCACAAGAAGTTAATTCACAACCACAAAAGAGAAAGAGGAAGGTTTGATCTTAGTGTTCATGTTCATAATGGATTTTGTTTATGCGTAAGATACTAATATTGACACTTGATTTGATAATAAATCTCCTTTTTGGTAGGTGGCTGATAATCCTATCGAGCAAAGTGAACCTGCAACTGGACGCAATCTAAGGTCGTCGTCACGTGCTACTTCAGGACATGGTGACCTACAGGCTGAAATTTCTGAGCAGCAGCAGAATGAAGGTATTCGTCCATTTCTCTACTGATACTAGATGCTCCATAATTTTCTATAGGTGCTAAAACAGAACATATATGCTTTTTCTCAGTGTTGCATCATGAACAACAAAATAAGAAAGTGAGAGGACGTACTAGAAAGGCAGATATATTTGCAAGACAAAATAAGCCTAAACTGGAAGTGGAAATCAATGAACGTGGTCAACCTTGCGGATCATCATGCACTGAACTTTCTAACTTCGTTGGAGCCCTAGTTAGAACAAAGGGTTTCCCAATTGCACATGATGATTGGCGTAAGGTTTCTCCACGACAGAAATATAAGCTATGGACAGATTCACTGGTATTGAAATTTGTGTTTTAATTATTGACAACTAACTTGTTTACCTGATCAGTAATTGACAACTAACTTGTTTCTATGTTGTACAGCTTTATTGGAATTTGGACAGAGGTCTTTTTGATTGGTTTATGCAGAAAGCTGCTGCACAATGGAAAGAGTTTAAGGCAGACTTGAAGAAGGAGTTTTTGAAAAAGTATAATGATGAGATGGAAGAGGATGAACTTCTTGCTCTACGTGATGAAAGAGTTCATGAGGATGATTGGACGTGGCTTCTTGATCACTGGAAGTCTGCTGAAGCAAAAGTAAGTATTTATAACCACTAGAGGTGTGCAGTAAACTCTGAGGTTATATGTATTCTTTGACATCAATTTATAACCACCGGATTCGCTTTTCGATGATAGGCTCGTTCAGTGAGGGCAAAAGCAAATCGTGCAAAGCTGACACAAAATCATACAAGTGGTAGCAAGAGTCATGCACGTGTAGAGGAGGAACTGGTATGTAGGGTATTGTGGCTATTGAATAGTTCTATCATTCATTGATATATACTTAACTGAAAAAATTGTTCAATGTAGCGTGAGGAGCTTGGCCGTTCCCCACGTAGAGATGAAGTGTTTATTAAATCACATACACATAAGACAGGACTTCCTCAAAAAGGATCTGAAGTTACTATCGTAAGTACATGTAATATTGTTTTCCATATGACCACATTGCCATGTAATATTCTAATATTTTTGTTTGCTTCAGAATGCACTTAAAGCTGCAGTTACAGATCATCCTGAAATGACAGAGAAGAGCATCCAAGAAGGTGATGTTTATTTTCATGTTTGTGGACCAGAGAAGAATGGATACGTTCGTGTTGTTGGTTTGGGACCAACTCCAGCTGGTTTGGAGATGCCTGGGGCAAAAAAATATACATCAACAAAGCTTCAAATGGAAATGGAAGCTCGTCGACAAGCTGACAAGAAAGTTGAAACTTTAGAAAGTCGTCTGGACTGCATGCAACAGCAGATGGATAAATTGATGCAGAAGATTGAACAATTCAACAACACTCCAATTGGATCTAACAATGAACAACAAGTATGTCTTGCTGTTTCTACCTTTTCCCTTTTTATTTTTCCCAATGTAGTGATTGCTCAATGGTGTGTTTTGGTCTAGAATTCACATACGCGACCAATCTGTGCCAATGAAGAGCTAGACGGTCATGTAGATGGTGCTGCATCGAATTCAGAGGCTCACATGGTGGAGGAGCAGCTAAGTGATTATGAAATCGTGTTTTCGAGCAGGCGTGTGGTCCAGGAAGAAGAGCGGCAAGAGCAACATGAGGAGGTATTTGTGTACCATTCATTATATGGAGCAAATACTTACTACCATATGTGAAATTCTATTCTGAAATATTTGTATGCTTTAGGGCGGAGGAGATGTTATACTTTATAGTGTCGTAAGACCCTATGATGTCCCTGTAGCTAAGGCAACTATTCAAACAACAAATCCGAATTGTATTGTGGCTGGTACCCGTCTTGGTGTTGAGTTTTACGAAGTGCTTATCAATCATGTCTTCGTGAGAAATGCTATACTGCCTCGTTCGTATGGCAAAGTGACATGTCTTGCTGAAGCTTATGGAAGATGCATTGCATGGCCACGTGATAGAGTAACAACCGTCTACCTCCAGATTTATATTTACTTGGTAGTCTGACACCTAGTAAGTGATCACCTTTTTTTTGCAGATGAAAGATGAAAACAAGTCATCCAAGCAGTCAAAACCTTCTGGTTCTCAAAGAAGGAAGTCATAACTTTAAGGTACTTAAATATTGCTTTCTTTAAATAAAATATTGCACATGCCAACTGTCCCAACATATGAACTCTTATGATTCTTTGGCAGACAAAATATGTAATGCAAGGAGCTACAAGCATTTTTTAGTTGCAATCTTTGGTGCCCAAGCAAGGAGCGGTAGCATTTTGGAGAGATGACATGTTGTGCTCATCAGATAGAGTTCAAGTGTTATGACCTCGTTCTAGAAGTTACAATTATGTTTTGGTAATTGTAGTCTGTTGGAATCCTAATCTTCAGGGGATGCCTGTGGACACATATTATCTACATGTGCTTGTATGTGTATGCTTTTAAGCTATGACTTAAGATGGGTTTATGAATTTGGAGATCTGGAATCATACATTGTGATGAAAGTAAAATTTATGATGTGAAAAACTGATCTTTGACCATGTGCCATGTTTGTGTTAGATGTGGAAAAATAATTATTTCTGTGGTGGTAATGAATAATGTGGTTGAAACAATTATATTAAAATGTTGTGATCTATTTTTTCCGACAGTTTCTCTATGTGGAGAACAGGCCACCATTCCAGGTTCCAAACAGGGTTCCCCTACAGCACAAGTGTCGGCATAGGTACAAACTGTCGGTAATGTGTTTACTGTCGGCATAGATATTAACTGTCGGGAACTAAAATAACTGTCGGCGAAGGTTCACAGAATAACAACAAACTAAGTGTCGGCATAGGCAATAACTGTCGGCAAAAGTTTCGCCGACGGCTTCTAACGCGACTGTTTGCTATGTGTCGGCATAGCCTTTCGCCGACAGATGTCGTGTTGCCGAAGGCCACTTTTGCCAACAGCAGCAGGGGTTGGCAAAAGCCTGTGATGTTGTAGTG
>JAUNZO010003469.1:0-17703 GCA_031894775.1 Chloris gayana
GGCGCGGACTCGGGCTAAGAGCATCCCAGCAAAGCCCATCCTTGAGCCCCTATCTAATATTTAGGGCTTTTTAACGAAAAATCAACTCCAAGCAGAGATACTATTTGGTTCTCTATTTTTCATGTCATCTCAAACCCCATCTCCAAGCCCCCATTTCTGAGGTCCCTCTATCCAGGTTCTCAAACATGGACCCCGCCACTTTTCATTTCTTTTTCTTTTTTTCCTTTCTTTTCTCTCTCTCTCTCTCTCTTTTCTTTTCCTCTCTCCTCTCCTCCCCTTCCTCCTACCACGCCGTAGGCGCCCGCCAGAGCCGCGCCGCCACCTCCCACCTGGTCGGGCCGCGCCGCCGCCT
Organism: Chloris gayana; assembly: GCA_031894775.1. Lineage (NCBI taxonomy): Eukaryota > Viridiplantae > Streptophyta > Magnoliopsida > Poales > Poaceae > Chloris > Chloris gayana. The sequence continues at coordinate 353 of JAUNZO010003469.1, forward strand.
CCCCTACTCCGGTCGCACCGCGCCGCCGCCTCTCCTTCCACTCCGGTCGCGCCGCGCCGTCGCCTAGGAACGCCACCGCCTCTCCCTCCGCCGCGCGCCGCTCCTCCTCCTCCTCCCTCCGGCCGCGCGTCGCCCCATGCTCCCACGCCAACCGGGTGCCGCCCCTCCTCTCCTCCCGACCCGCTGCGCCGGCGACCCCTCCTCTCCTCCCGGCCTCGCAGGCCGCGCGCCGCGCCGGCGACCCGTCCTCTCCTCCCGGCCTCGCAGTCGCCGCGGGCGCGTGCCAACGGGGCAGGGGAGGCCGTCACCCGAGCCGCGGCCGCGGTCGTGCTCCGACGCCGGCGCACCCCGGTCGCCGCCCTCCCGGCTAGATTTGGGACAACCGGCATGCGGGGTGGGCGGCGGCTACATGGCGGTCTAGCCGGATCTACGTCGGCGCGATTTGGTGGCCTCCCCGATGGCGACGCGATTTGGCTGCCCCCTCGCTCGCCGGCGAGCCGGGCCCTTTGCCTCGGGCGCCATGGTCTCCTCCAACACGGGCGTCGGTCGCGCTATCATCCGCCACCCCCACGGCTCGCGGCCTCCGCTCCGAGATCTCCGTCCTCACCAACACCATCCCTCCTACGCCGTCCGCACCGCCGGCGAGCTTCTCCTCGACGAGCGCCCGGCGAGCGAGTGGACCCGCCCGAGCCGTGCGTTCCCGGTGACCGAGGGCGGCGGCGAGGAGGGGAAGGAGGCGCATGCAAGAATCTTCACCGACGTGTGGGTCCTGCTCGCGAGATGGAAAATAGAGGCGATGTTTGGGGTTGTACTGCTGGAGTTGACACAAAATTTTGCATGCCCATATTTCCAGGCCGGACCCTAAACAAAAAGTAGGGGTCACATTTCCATGCCATTGCTGGAGATGCTCTAATTGGTGATTCTAGTCGGTTTTCTTTTGTCGCCTCCTAGCCCCGAGAATCGGACGACATGATTATATTTTGGGACTTATAATTCACCTTTCAATTAACATCCAACATTACTATATCTAAATCGATGGCGGCGATGGTGTACCGGCAAGCTCGGCACTCCCGTTCCACAAGTCTCGTGACCATATTATTCGAGTTCAATTTATTCATAAAAATCGTTGAGATGGCATGTGCGGCTCTTGAGTACGCCTCATGGCGCATGTATTGTCGTAGAAGCATAACCTGTCGTGCTAGATTGATTTGGAGGGCATCAAGTTCCATTTTACATTGATCTCTAATCTTGATCTGGATGTCATTAACTAATAATCGCGACCGGACTGTGAGGGCTTGTTTGGATCCACCTTTTAAACTTTTAGTTGACTAAACTTTAACTACTTTTTCTCCAAACATGACCTCCTTAACTTTAGCAAATTCACATCCTAAACTTTAGACCACTTGTCACCTCAACCTTGCTAAACTCTCCTAAACTTTGGATAAAAACAAATAAAGTCAAAAGTACCCATCACCACATGTTAGAGATAGAAAAAGTAAAGGTGAGACATTTATTAAGGGTTAGATATGTCCATTTTTTGTTTAGTCACGAACTTTGGTCATGGATCCAAATATACATCTCCTAAACTTTAAGTGATTAAACTTTAGTTGGCTAAAGTTTAGCCAACTAGAAGATCCAAACACCCTCTCGGACCATCTCCGACAAGGCCAGTAGGCAACCTACAACTAATAATTTGCATGTCGTAGGCAAGAGACACATTAACCGACTGGTGTTTTTTTTCGATTTTATTAACCACGGGAAGAATCATATTGTCACTAGGAACAGCAGCCTATTATTGGCAAAAGACATCCTTAGAACTGGGAGACCGATAGGCCGAAAATTGCTGAACTATTCTGGGCAGAGACGACGAACTTGCCGGTTCAGGAATGGACACAAATTAAGAACCAGAATTCATGAGGGCCCCGAAATGTTGCTTCCCGTCTATAAATCGCGAGCTCGAAAGACAGGGATCCCCGGTCGCAGGTAACAAATGGAGATGGCCAACGTCAGAGCGCTGTGTTTCTCCATTGCGATCGTCTTGTCCGTGGCCTCACGGCAGTCTCTCGCCGCCGGCGAGGGCTCCAAGGAGGCGGACAAGATCAAGGCGCTGCCCGGCCAGCCACCGGATGCGGCTGTCCAGCAGTATTCCGGGTACGTCAACGTGGACGAGAAGGACGGCAGGAATCTCTTCTACTACTTCGTGGAGGCTGCCACTGATGCCGCGAAAAGCCCGCTATTTCTGTGGCTGAATGGAGGTATTGTTTTTTGTTTTTCTTGCATTCTCCCACTCGGGTCGTTTTCTGTTGATGATTATCTTCAGTCTTAGAAAAATCCATATCATAAAGACACAGTGCAGTTTGATGGATTCATAATTTCAGTTATACCGCTTTAATTCACAGCTGGAAAACATTAAGATTGTTCCAGCGATGCCCGATTAATTCGTATATATTAAGACATCCCGTTTCCTGATCGTGACATCAGCTGCATGATTTGATTAACACAGAACCAGGGCTATGAAAAATGCAGTTTCCTGAACTTGTCTTACTTTCATCTACTTGAGCTTGAGTTTGTTGTCTTGCGCAGGGCCTGGCTGCTCCTCATTCGGAATCGGAGCATTCCAGGAGGTGGGCCCGTACCGTGTCGACATGGACGGCAAGACCCTCTGCAAGAACAAATACTCGTGGAACACAGGTCCGTCCGTCCATCCATCCTCCGTTGACAAGGAATTTTTAAGCAATCCCAGGGCAGGGCAGGGCTAATGGATGATCAACTACTGGACGTGCATTGCATCAGTGGGCAACATGCTGTTCATCGAGAGCCCCGTGGGCACGGGCTTCTCCTACGCCGTGAACACGGACGTGTACAAGACCATGGGCGACAACATGACGACGCGCGACACCTACACGTTCCTGGTGAAGTGGCTGGACCGGTTCCCGGAGTACAAGGGCCGCGAGTTCTTCATCATCGGCGAGAGCTACGCCGGCCACTACGTCCCGGAGATCTCCACCGTGATCCTCGCCTCCAAGAACGCGGACATAAACCTCAAGGGAATCATTGTAAGGGAATCCTCGCCTGGGCCTCGCTGGAGATAGTAATAATTAAGAAGTAGTAACTGTAACGGGATCGGAATTGATGATGGAGCAGATCGGGAACGGGATCCTGGAGTTCAACGAGGAGCAGCGGTCGCAGTACGAGTACCTGTGGCAGCGCGCCTTCATCTCCGACTCGGCGCACACGCTGATCGCGCAGAGCTGCAAGAACGCCGACGACAAGTCGCCGGTCTGCAACGCGGCCGAGAACGCCGCCGAGAACGAGCTCGGCAACATCGACTGGCTCAACATATACGCACCCAAATGCTACGACAAGAAAGTCAGGCCCGTCGGATCAAACTGCATGGTAATTTCGATTCATCATGAGCTCTAATTTCTCCGCACTCCGCACTCCGCAGGCCTTGGCCGATAATTAAGGGCCTGGGGTTAATTTCTCCGCACTCCGCAGGCCTTGGCCGATCCGTGCGCTGAGTTCTTCGTGAAAGCGTACATGAACGATCCCCAGGTGAAAGCGGCCATCCATGCGAATACAGAGTTGAAGGAAAAATGGATGAGATGCGCCATTGGCAGGTACAACCTGTTCCAGTTCGGAGACAAACCCAAGACGATGCTGCCGTTCCTCAAGGACATCATCATGAGCGGCGTCCGCGTCTGGATATTCAGGTTGCTCTCCTTCCGTTATTTCTGCTCACGCAATTATTCTGCTGCAATAATCTACGGGTAGCAAGTATAACAATACCTGCCTGTGTGATGACGCAGTGGCGACATGGACTCGGTGGTTCCGGTGATCGCGACGAGGCAGTCCATGACGAAGCTCGGGCTGCCCATCGTAGAGGCCTGGCGTCCTTGGTCTGCCGACGGCGAACAGGTCTATTCGCTACTCCATTATAATAACTCGTCACTGCAAACACAGATTGAATGGTGATGCTCATCAAGATAGAATTTCCCGGAACTCAATTAGGTGGCCGGGTACGTGATCGAGTACAAGGGCTTGATGTTCGCGACGGTGCGCGGGTCGGGCCACATGGTGCCGATCGACCAGCCAGAGCGGGGCATGGTGCTCTTCAAGTCTTTCGTCAAGGGGATGCCTCTCCCCAAGGCGCCGCCGATGCCGTCGCCCTTCGACAACTGAAAAGGGCATCGTCGCCTGCCGTCTCGGGGGCTAAGTCGAGCTGAGTTGGGCGTTCGAGATGCACAACAGAATTTTACCGAGTACTACTGTAATATCACCATCGCAAGAAAATGCGTAGCGCCATCTTGTACACATACCCTACTGTTTTTTCGCTGATTGAGCTGAGCATATTGATATTACCCGGCGCACAGCCTCACAATGTGATCGCCTCCCGTGGCACAGTAGCAAAGGAGATCAGCAGGGAATTACTACTAGTACTAATTAGGGATCAATGTAGCAGTAGATCAGGCCGATGGAGCAAAAGATGGTTCCGCGCGGGGGCCACTGCATATGTTGCATAGATAGCCATGACGCAGACTGAGAGCGCCAGAGACAGCGGCACTGCACGCCCGACGCTGTTTCAACAGAAGGCGCGCGATGGCTAGTGCGTCAGCCGTCTGAAAAAAGAACACGCGACCGGATCGAGATCGCAATGAATGGCGCATCATGATGCACCGCAGCAAGTCCTGGCGACGTCTTTCTCAGCTGGGAGTAGTACACACAACAGTATGGATTCCTCGTCGAAAAAACTCGTTAAAAAAAACACAAGTAGTAGCTGGTATACTACTGGTAGTAGCACGTACCCAAACCAAGGAGTAGTCCCTCCCCTAGCTAACATAACACAAAGTTTCGTGTTACAGATGGAGCTACAGTACTAGCCATGTTTTCCTGCAGTTCTTACGAAGGCTACTTCTGCGGCGGCTGCTTCTTCCTGCCCGGGATGCATCTTCCCCGGATGATTCCTTCGTCGGCGTCGATCCCCTCGTTCCTCCTCTCTTCGCCCATGGAGCCGACACCAAGCCTCGAGCTCCTGAAATTAAAAGACAGATTAAGGGATTCTATATATGCAAACAGTAATCACGTGGGTAAGCACCCAGAGAACCAGAAGTTTGGCAGGGCCTTTGGTATGCTACTGTTACAACTACATTGACACAGTGCAGGTTAGTAGTACGGCCACCAAACTACAGCACAGCCCCCACAATACTGTAGTGCCAATGGCCCATCGCATGCATCTGCATAGTCCACCCACAGTTCACACTGCACGGCAGCAAACAGCATACGGCCAACGAAACGAATCCATCCATCAAGCACAGACTACTCGATGTGTACTACGTATTGCCCGAGTATTTGTATTTGGCTAGGACCATGCATCCTGTTGGGCTGTTGATTTCTGTGTTGTGTCACGACGACTAAATTCCAAGCTCCCCATTTAGTCCCAACGTGCCATGCATGCTACTCCTAGGACACAAATCTTTAGCTTTAGACATGACAAGCACGATCAGGGCCATGCCCCAGTAAACTAATCACATCACGACAAGAAGATTACCTCTCCTCGTTGTATGAGTTGGACCGCTTGAGCGACGACGCCGGCAGCGGCGTGCCCCGGCCGCCGCCGCCCTCCACGATGCTGCCGCTGAAGTACTCCTTGTCCTCCCCTGCCACGCGCCCGAACCGGCGGCCCAGCTCGCCGCATCCCTCCACGTCGCCGTCCTCCTCCTCCTCGTCCGCGCCGGCGCGGGACGAGAGCCGGCTCACGAGCCCGCAGCTCCGCCTCGGCTCGGACCGGCACTTGCCGCTGCCCGCCGCGGGCACCGCCGAGCCGCACGCGATGAGCTGCAGCAGCATCGAGCCGGCGCGGTTCGGCTCCGGCTCGGGCCCCGCCGGGAGGTCCGCAGCCCGGCCCGCCTGCGGCGGCACCAGCGCCGGCGGCGGCTTGGTGTCGGAGGAGGTCGAGGACGGCGGCGAGGTCTCCTCGACGGGCAGCTCGACGGGGCGGCTCCGGTTCGTGCGAGCCGAGACGGCGGGCTTCTCGTGCCGCGCGAGCCGAGCCGCCGCGGCGCGGCGGTGGTACGCGTACGCCAGCTCGTCGTCGTCGGGATCCTCTGCGGCGTCGTCTCGGTAGCTGTCCATGTACTGCTTGTGGGTGTGGGGCAGGGCCAGCGCCTTGGTCGGGGACCTGTCCGCTCGGAGGTGCTGGAACCGATCTGCTGCTGCCGCTGCTGCAACGTTCAGAAGGGGAAAAAAATGTCAGGCAGGCACAGGCAGGGAGAAAAAGTCACACGGGGATTCAATAATTTCGCAGAGATGATAGTCCAAGTTGGTGGCCATCAATTCAGATGATGGTTTATCGAGTGTCAAGCAGTGGTGAGTGGTGGGTACGGTTCTCAAGTCTCTGCGCATCGCGAGGTGGTGCAGAGAGGGAACGTGCACCCTAGGTCTGAAAGCTGCTACGTTTGCCATGGTCGTCCAACCGAGTTTTTTTTAGAATGGTACAATTTCGAAAGGACACGACACCACTTATACCATACTCACACCTCACGCACGCACACGCGTGGGCGTTCGAAGCACACGCATAATCTAGAGATTGGAAGGACCTGAGATCATTCAGTGTGCGAGAAACACACAGATCCCACTAAACACATTCAGTCCCACTAAACGCGCACGCATATACGTGCCCTATTCTATCAGACCGATAGCCTAGACAGACGGAAAAAATCCCGAGGTGAGACGCAAGCCAACCGAGAGCTCGGTTCTCTCGTCCAACCGAGTTGACGGTGAGGCCAGGGTGAAAGAAAGGAAAATGTACTGACGGTACTGAACGTTGTGCTTTGTGGAGTAGTGGAAGCAAGGGCAGTTTAAAGGAACGATAAGCACTGATTTCTAAGAAAAGTTTTTTGGTAAAAAAAGATTTCTAAGAAAAGTTTCCAAATTGTTCAAAATGTAGCTTAGTGGACTGGAGAGTGGTTCATGCTTCATGCATCTTGCATGGTTTGCACTAGGTTCAACACAAGTACTCCGACTAGAGAACAAACGGTGCACTAGTAGGGTAGGATGACGATGATTAGTAGTACTATTTACCGGAAGAGCAGCCGGGGAAGATCTCAGAGCCCTTGAGCACGTACTCCACGCCGTCCGACGGGTAGATCACGTCGTTCTCGGACAAGTCGTTCCACACGTACCCGTTCTTGTAGTTCCTCCAAAATCAAAACACAAGATGCACAACAATGTGTAAGCTAAAATGACCAAATAAAGATTAGCATGCTGCATGTGAACGAGAAGAACTACTGGAGAGAAACGGCGACCAGTTGGTGCGTACCTCTTGCAAGACCAGGAGAAGAGAGCGGGCATGCCTTTGCCCCGCAGCAGAGTGAGCCTGTCCGTCACATCTTCGCACAGCAGAGCACCAGAAATTGAGCCGGCATTTTCATGCAATGGAACGGGAACGCAATGCAAGCAGCTCGATGCTAGGCAACTTCGCACAGTTGAGAAGTAGTAGTACCTTTGAGGCGAAGTGGCTGGTGCGGGTACTGCGCGAGCTCCATGAAGTGCGGGTGCTCCAGCTGGCCGTTCCGGCAGAGGTAGTAGACGATCTGCACCTTCCTCATGGGCCTCGCCGGCGCCGGCCGGGACGCGTACGCCGGCCTGCCCCGCTCCGGGCTCGCCTCCACCCGGCCGCTGCCCATCCTCCTCCCGTCAGCCTCCATTCCCCGGCAGGCCAACCTGCGGCTTTGGACTTGGTGGCCCACGCAGCCGTGTTCTACTCGGCTTGGAACGGAGACGACGAGGGAATGGGGTGGGAATGCAACGTCACCCGAGTCTTCCCCTTCACACGCGCACGAGACTCACCTTTTATGCGTCGCGTCGCGTCGCGCGCTTTGCGGGTTTCGAAAGAAGCGGCCCCACCCCTCCCCACCCCACCCCACCCCACCCGGCCGTGTAATTCGTCAAAAAGCTTTTTATCTTTGCGTCCGGTTAGTTTGGCGTTGTTTGTTTTTAACCGTGCCGGGCCGGCCACTTGGCTCCGGCACTGTGCGGGCGCACGGCGACGTGGAACTTGGAAGCAGAGGAAAGAGAAGGGGCAGTGGCGTCATCGGGCAAGGGCATGGAGGCGTCCTGCCGCGCATTGATTGCGCCTGCCGCACGGCGCAGCGGCGTGGTGCCCGGGCCCGGGGCCCCTTGGCCCGCCGTGAATGATGATGTGGACTTGTGCTACTCCTCCCTCCCTCCTCCTCTGTAGCACAGGAGAGGAGAGAGGGGCCGACCCCGCGGGCGCAGGCATGGCCCTCCCCTCCCTGTTCCTCTCGCTTTGGCGGGTCGGGCCAAGCACCGCACCAAGCTTTGTCTCGCAGTGTGATTTCCGGTTGGGGAAGAAGCGTCTAATTGCGTGCTCGAGCGCGGTCTAGTGCAGTGACGGCCTTGTGCGCTTGTGACGGGTTCAGGATTGCAGCTTTTGGAAACTAGCAGGCGCAGCTCGTGCGTCGATCTGATCCGATGGGATGCGAAATGCCACACTACGGTCTCCCTCCACCACTTCATGCTTTTGGTGGCAACAGATCCCTCTCGAAACGCTTTGACTACACAGTCAGTTCGAGACCGGGCTAGAATCCAAACGTGCCATGAGGTCATGCCGCCTCCTCCTCCCGTAACGTCCAAATGCCCATGCACCTTAAAAGTTGAATCACGGGCCACTCCCCGTCGCTCCAAGTCAACAACGCTCTGACAAGACAAGAGCTCAGAAAGGTGAGTAAAAAAATCAAATTCGGCGCGGCTGAGGTTATGGAGATGTCGTTCACCGCACACACACCAGTACACCACTGACCATAATCCAGCAATGATCCAATGGCCCATCAAGGCCTAACAGTAGCTTCTTCTTCCATGCGTGAGGGTCCAATAGCCCATCAAGGCTGAACAGTTCAATTCTTCTATCCATGCGACGCTGCAAACGCAACAAACAGTGCGACACTGCTCAAGAATTGATCCAAGTCTAGAGGGCAACAAAAGGGCACATGCTTCGATCTCTTATTTATTTGCCCTACAACCAGGCGGCGACTTTATGGGTAGAGTAGTTCAGCAGGAGCTTAAATTGAACACCAAAAAAAAAAAAATTGTTTGCCTTCTTCTTCGCCGGTGCATGGCTGCAAACTGGTCTGCTGCTGGGAGCCTGGGAGAAGTGAATTGCTATGCGTCTTCATTAGACCAGTTAAAGATCGTTTGGCCAGCTAGCAGCCGCCCTAGCAAGTAGCTGAAGCATCTGACGACGCCCTTCCATGGATTAAGAAATGGACATTCTGGCATCCTTCCTGTTCTTGATATTAAATTCGTGGGAAGCGTAAAGAAAGTTACTACTCCTGCATTGTAGAACACTGATATTTATGTCCTTACCTTCCTCGCAAAAAAAACCTCCCTTTCTTTTGTAAAATCACCATATATCAGAAACAAATTCTCTGATGACCGCTTCTGTGCTGCATCCTCCATTGATTTAGTATGTTGGTTGGATATGCACAAGCAGATGGAAATCAATGTCTGTTGCATCAATAATGTTGCCAAGGGCGTAGCTACAGTGTGATAAAAAAGGCGTAGCTACAGTCCACAAAGAGGAAAGGCTCGCAAGAGTGTAAGCAGATTGGCTATTTGCCTTTGCCTAAGGCTATCTCCAACCAAGGATCTATTTGGTGCTCTATCTCTAAAATCGGCTTCCAAACACAAAAATATGCCTCCAACCGGCGACCCAAATAGGAGATCTATTTTCGGAGGGGTGGAGGCGACGACCAATATTTGGAGCTCCTCACCTGGCGACCAAAACGATTCGACCAAAGAAAAACGGAGAGAAGGCTGGCGACGCGAGCGACGGGCAGCGGATTCAACGGCAGGCGGCGTAGGCATGGTCGACGTGAGCGACTGCGACAGCGGAGGGTAGCGGCAGCAGTGCGAGCGGCGGCGACAGCGGAAGGCAGCGGCAGCGGTGGGCCGTGCGGGCGGCGGCAGTAGAAGGCAGCGGCAGCGGCGGGCCGCGCGAGTGGCTATGTGTGCTACGTCGCGGGCGGCGGCGATAGCAGAAGGTAGCGTCGGGCCGCGCAGGCGGCGGCGGCAACAACGGCGGCATTCGACGAGGGCGCCGCGACCAAGAGACCATGTAAAGGTCATCGGTTGGAGACAGATGCCTTTGGGTCATGACTCACTGCTAGCTAGACCACCTATATACAGCTATGGGTCTCCAAAATAGGCCTCCCGGGTTGGAGATAGCCTAATGGGTGTCCCTCTAGGCTTCTAGCTTCTGATACAGGACGCCGGGAAAGGAAGGCCCAGTACTTTTTTTTTTGAACCTAAGGAAGGCCCAGTACTAGTAAGTAGAGAGTGGGCATGCGGGGCAACAATCGGTACTTCTGCACTTGCATTGATTACATTGCCATTCTTTGACACCATACTCTGGTTACATTTGTGCAGTACAATATCAAAGCAAAATTGCTTTGTACATCGGAAGTTTGTGGTGTGAATGATACTCCTTCGGCTTTTAATCTGACGATTCTCATGACCTTGAATGTGTCAGACACGAACATATGAGCCTGGACACCAGTGCTGCGCTAATAAGTGCTGATTAGCGGCATCACACAGGCCGCGAGGAGGATATACTATGGTTCCTATAAGCCGAAACATCCATTGGATTCAAGCTTTCGGACGTTGCGCCCAGCATAATCGAGTGAAGCGGAAGTTACAAATGCACACGACAAAACGAGCAGGACACTATGGAAAAGGCGCAGCCCATTCTGCAAGATGGTCCTATAAACATCTTTTCTGCTAGTACGATTGCATGCAAAATGCCGCGCGCCATGCTGCTACGGTTGGGTCGGTCCACCGATCAGAAGAAGAAACCAAGCCATAGCCATGCCAGTGACAGCAGGGAGCCAGGGAAACGAGAAGCCAGGATCATCACCCTATAATAAAAGAGTTGCAGCGTAATGGCTGGTTGGATGCACATGACACAGCACCTGCCGGGCAAAGGCCTCCATTAGTCCATTTTGGCATCCATGGCCATGGCCCCCCATGGTCCATGGACCTAACCAGAGATCTCGCAGCACACACCTCTTTAGCTCATCGACGCTGCCATGCACTCGTGCCGGCTTCGGATCCCGTGCTTCTGTGTGTGCCTGCCACTTGGGCAGCGCCATGGATGCAGGTTGCAGGCTCGCAGTAATGCTGGGAGCCTCAGACCTCGGCATCTCCCTCCTGGCCTCCTCCCATGCTAGAATGAGTCATGGAGATAACAGAAGCTGCAGCCGAGGAGGCCGGTCTCGCCGCCGACTCGCTGCTGCATCGTGCCGAGGCATGAATTGAGCTCAGAGTCAACGGGCGCCGTACTAGGAGCTTGGCGGGGGTAAACCAGTAGGGCAGGGGCAGACAGAGCTGCACGTCAATTCTTGCACAGCACAGCGCACTTTATGTCGGAGCAGATTCTTGTAGCCTGTTGAGACGAACTGTGTAAGCACGATGCAGTACTGGCTTTGGCATGTTTCGGCCAAGCCGTGACATGTTCTGACTGTATCATCGCATTTGTTCTTGTTCGTACAAGCAGTAAACAGAGAACACAGATCAGCACCAAGGTCACGATCTGGTGATACTAGTACATGTAGTATGAGCTGGCGTCCAATTCTAGGTCATCCATGGACTCCAAAAGGCATACATTGATGAGAGAGCTCGCAAAAGGGAAGCATGCAGGTCGTATTCCATGTAATTCTATAGAACTTAAGTGATTCCATGGTTTGATAGGACTGTAAAGAAGTTGAAATGCTATAGTAGCAAACAAGGACATGTTATATCAACATTTTAACTCAAAGTCAGAAGGGAGGCAAGAAGTCGACTTGATGTGTCCAATTATTAACCAGATACAAATTTCAACACCACAACAAATACATAGACAGTGTTTCAACAGTTGATCCTTGATGGAAAATTGAAGGTGTCTAGGTTCAACAACCTTATTCATGCCCACAAGACATGATGGCATTCTCAGTGTGCTGTAACAAACCCTTACCAAACCTCAGGGCGAAGCTCACCGGTAGCCGGGGGCATCCATTTCCCAGAATTGTACACGCTTTCGCCAACCTTCCACCCTGGAACATCTTTCATGATCCTCGCCTCCTCTTCAAGGTATTTCTTCCATTCTTTGACAAATCTACACAAGTACCATGGGCCTTTCGTGTTATGTGGATGGCAAGGGAAATGGGGCATGAAATTTTAAGCCATGATTCGCATTACCTTTCATCCTCTTCTGCTTGGAGCATTGGCAGTATAGCACTACGCGCAGCAATTTTCTCTTCTTTGAGTGCACTACACACAGAATTTCACATCATGAAGCTAAGGCAAATATAAGTACAGTATATAACAGGAATGCAGAGCTCATATGAACTAATAAGTAGTTGTAGGCATTAAATACATGTGAAGCCTAAAACACAAATGTAAGAGGAATTCGAAGATCACAGGAAAATAAGTAAGGATAAGTCAAAAAGGCATTTGCATGTACAAGTTCACAAGTAGTAGCACATATGAGCACGCACTTTTGTGTTCTACAAATTTGTAGATCAACGGAAACTGACGAGTCGGGTAAAGTCAGATGATTGAAATGAAACCAGTGCAGTGCCTCCAAATGTAGTTTCCCAATTAAACTTAACAGCCACAAGTTGTAATTGCATTGACCACTTAGAAGTCTTTGAGATTGATCGGTTAACAAATAGAGTAACTATACAACTAGACACAGTTAAAAACCAGTTATCACATCTGCTAAAACCAATTTAAGGCTACTCCTCCTCCCCAAATGCTGGTGGCAACTAAAATTTATGGTCACTTCTCCTACCCAAATGTCTAATAAACACTGATAAAATTAGATGTGTATATGGAGAAATAGTCCATCAACTTCTGCAATAAGTAGCCTAGATGTATTCAGAATTCGAAGAAATAGCTAATTGATACAATCACCCACGAAGCCATATTTATACAAAGATAATCAGTACCAAAACCATCATTCTTAAACTTCGATTGAAATATACGGCTGAACCATATACATATGTACACAATGAACACTGAAACAATTATTCCTATGAGTCCATTTACAACTAATGTGGCAACCACATAACTCCACCCGAGTAAAATACAGTAGATGATATCCAAGAGACCTTGACAATCAAGAGAAATTTGGTAATACTTAGGTTCATGTACAGGCACGCAAAACATATTTCTGGCTCTGATGGATTGACTGAGATATGCAACTTGGTGTGAAATCTGGTAGCTTTTCGCATGCTTGATGAAGCATTACGCTATTACGTTATTACCCCATATGTACTGTGTAATCAGGTAGATGGTTTTCATGCAGTGGTTCTGTATCTCAGTCTATTTACAGCTAATATAACAAATGCTGTAAAAATCACTTATTCCCGTTTTTTGAATGGAAATGGAATTCCCCCTTCGAAAAGGAAAAAAAAGATTGAGTGGTATGTGACAACACCTACCATTATTCTGTTTTTAATTATACATAATTTGAGCAGTATGAAACTGCATTAATTCACTAAGCTACATTTTCAATGGTCTTTGTGATGGTATAAAAAATTGGTCTAAGTTGGAAGCAGGCACTCTAATTTAAGTTCCTAAGAATATTGGAAAAGAAATCAAGGAGTTACAACATGTCAATAAGCGTATTGGTTGGAATGTGACTGGCATATCCATTTGCATTCGAAGCATCATCGATCCATTCTATAGAACTCACACTAAACTAGCATATACTGCAACCTAGTCGTTCGTGCGAAATGTGCAAGCCGCGGTGAAACAGGATGCAAATGGACAGGCAGAGCGCGCACTTACCGGCGGACCTTATTCCCCTGGCCGACCTGGTACATCCCGTAGGCGAAGGCGCCAAAGGTGGTGAGGAAGATGGCGGTGGCGCTGGGCCCTGAGGTGGGGATCCGGCGCGCGTAGCGCACGGGAGCGAACCCGCCGGGCGGCGGGCCGTCCTGCACCAGCGGCATGTCCTTGACGCTGGCCATCCCCGGCTTGTTCCTTATCCATGCCTCCGTCATCCTGCCTCGTCGGTCCGGACGCCGGGCCGCCCGCCTGCGGATCTGGAGCTCCGGGGAGATCGAGCGATTGGGTTGGGACGGGGGATGTCGTTAGGGTTAGTGAGATTTGGGGAGGAAACGAAGACGACGCTAAACTTGGAGGAATCGCAATTCGCTAATCGCCTCGCAGAGACCAGTGCGAGAGTGAAAAACAGCATTTCAGGAGACTTGAGGGTCTCTTTCTCGAAATGTGCATGTGGGCCTTATTAGAGGCCCATTACCGCGTCTGTCAGGTTACGGGCCTTACTCTTAATGGACTGGAACGCTTCGAATGGGCTCAGTTTGAACCTTTTTTATCGAACGATTCGAACCCGTAATCACTTGGGAGCATTCGCGTCAGCACCAGCGCAAGAAACAGGAAGAAAATTCAGCAGCAGCGAGTGTAGTTCTTGTCGTGCGCGGTGCACCGTGCACGTCGTTGTTCATTGGCCCGTTGGCTGTTTTCGCGTGGGCGGACGTCGCCGCATTAGCTCGGTCAGCAAAGAGAGTAGACCAGTAGGGCATGACGACCTCCTCTTTCGTCGTCGTCTCGTCGATGGCTGTGTTGACCAGTACACTGTGACTGAGTGATCTTACAGAGATTTTTTTAGATAATGGATACAAAAGTGTTCCAGCCTTGGACTTGAGAGCTTACAGCCTTTTATTACACCGTAGCAGCACTTTCGCCTGCGAACTCACATGGCAAAAGTATGACTTAAGATTAAAATTTGATGGAGCTAATACTAAGAACAAATTCTATTCGTAAATCTCCATCCGTGATTAGCGAAGATTTGCATGGCCAACACCTCCAAAATTTGACATGCATTATTCACTGCTTGTTTGTCTTCCTCACGCCAGTGTAAGTGTGCCCAGAACCAGAGCCAATGAGTTTCTCTGAAGAGTACCTGCAAATAAGTTTTCATAGGGGATTTGTCAAACACTACATCATTCCTACTAAGCCAAATGACCCAACATAAAGCAGATGTCTCAATTAACAATTGCCTTTTCAATTTAATATTCACCCCTAGAGGCCAAGAGTTAAACATATGGTGTACACTATGAGGTGGTTGTAAATTAAAGGCAAATTGTACAGCTCTCCATAGGAATTTAGCGATATGACAGTCAATAAATAAATGTTGTATGGTTTCTTCTTTATTACAAAAGCAACATAATTTGTTTCCATTCCAATTTCGTCTTGCTAGGTTATCCTTTGTAAGTGTGACCCCATTCTTTAGATACCACATGAAAATTTTTATTTTCAATGGAAGTTTTAATTTCCAAATAGTCATATCTTGTTGTATGTTGCCATTACACGTTGTGGCCTTGTACATTGAGCTAACAGTGAAAATTCCTGACTGATTTAGATTCCAACAAAAGGTATCACTAGTATTATTTAAATGAACATGACAAATACGGTGAACCAGGTTGTGCCATAGGTCTAAGTTTCCTCCCACTAGTGCCCTTCTAAAGGAAACATTCAAAGGAATCGTGCTAAACACCATAGCAACCGTGGAATTTTCCCGACGAGTGATGTGATACAAGGATGGGTATTGATCCTTTAGAGACAAATTTCCTAGCCATTTATCTTCCCGAACCTGATTTGCTTACCATTGTTAAGGTGAAACGAGCCTAGAGTGAGAAAATTAATTTTCACCTTCATTAGGTCGGACCAAAAGTGGGAGTCACCCGGCTTCCTCTCAACCCGTCCTATAGTCTTGTTTTTAAGGTATTTGTTACGTAATAAGGTCTGCCAAATACCATCCTCATTAACGAGTTTGAAAAATCATTTACTTAACAAGCATTGATTTTGTATTTCTATATTTTTTATCCCTAGCCCCCGACTTCTTTCGGTTGGCATAGGATGCTCCATTTGGCCAATCTATACTTCTTTTTATGCTCATCTGATTGCCAAAAGAACCTAGATCTATAATAATCCAATTTCTCAAGTATGCCTTTAGGTACTTCGAAAAAAGAGATCATAAACATAACCATGCTTGTTAATACTGAATTAATAAGGACTAACCGTCCTCCTACCGACATATGCTTCCTTTTCCAACTACTTAACTTCTTTTCTATTTTTTCTTCTACCGCCTTCCAGTCTGCATTGCTAAGTTTCCTATAGTGCATTGGAATTCCCAAATATCTAAAAGGATACACCCCAGATTTGCACCCAAGCAATTGTGCGTATTGTTGCTCACATGTTTTTGCATCCCCAAAGCAAAATATTTCACTTTTGTTAAAATTAATCTTGAGCCCAGATAATTGTTCGAAGGTACACAAAATCAATTTCAAGTTTGTGGCCTTCTCGAGATCATGATCCATAAATAAAATGGTGTCATCTGCATATTGAAGTATAGAGAGACCACCATCTACTAAATGTGGGACCACTCCTGTAATCTGATTGTCATCTTTGGCTCTATTAATAAGGATCGCAAGCATGTCTATAATAACATTAAAAAGTAGCGGTGATAGCGGATCACCCCGTCGTAATCCTTTCAACGTTTGAAAGTTTTCTCCCACTTGGTTATTCACTTTTACACCTACGTATCCTCCTTGTGTGAACTCCTGAATCCATTTGCACCATTTATTGGAAAACCCTTTCATACGTAAAGCTTGTTGGACGAAAGTCCATTTCACTTTGTCATAGGCTTTTTCAAAATCTATTTTAAATATGACTCCACTTTGTTTCTTCCGATGTAACTCATGTATAGTTTCATGAAGAATCACCACCCCTTCCATGATGTTCCTACCTGGTAGGAAAACAGTTTGGGTGGGACTAATCACTTTCTCGAGCTATTGATGAGATTCTATTTGTTACCACCTTTGTAAAGATCTTGAAGCTCACATTCAACGGACAAATCGGCCTATACTGTTGAATTGTAGTTGCTTCTTTACTCTTAGGTAGCAAAATAATTGTTCCAAAATTGAGGCTATATAGCGGTAATGTTCCTTTATAGAATTTAGTGAATAAGAACATTAAGTCGTCTTTTACTCGTGTCCCAGAATGCTTGATAGAATTCAGCGGGGAAACCATCAGGACCTGGGGCCTTATCATGCTCCATTTGAAAGATTGCTGTTCTCACCTCATGTTCGGTGAACTCCGCCGTAAGAATCTCATTCTCCTCAGCTGTGACTTGTGGGATGTCACCGCTTAAATTTTCATTAAGCTGAATATTGTTATTTTCTGGTGGCCCAGACAAACCCCTATAATAGGTGATAATGTATCTCTTTAGATCAGCATCACCACTAATTGTTTGATTACCATTTTGT
>JAUNZO010003470.1:0-26137 GCA_031894775.1 Chloris gayana
TCATCCTGATGAACAAGCGTTGTGCTCTCGTCTATGACACCGAGATAGCCGGACTGGCAATTGGCCCTCATGCCCCTGCCAAAATGCTATGTGGTTCCGGCATCACCGTGCCTATTGGTGGGATGCTTTATATACTATCACATCGCTCCTTCGACAATCAGCACTCGTTCGAGATGATGTCGTGGGGGCCAACTGGTTTGGATGATCTTCAGCGTCCAACAAAGGGCTGGTCCTGGAAAACTCTTCCGGCACCACCACCAACATTCGGCCACAATCGACTTGTTACCTCCTATGCGATGCATCCGGATGGGTGTACCATCTTCATGACCACTGCCTACTCGGACCGTCCAGGTCTTCACGTCGGTACTTACTCATTTAACACCAAGCATTGTGTATGGAAGTGGCACGGGGAATGGACTTTGCCATTTGATGGCCAAGGTTTCTTTGACCCCGAGCTGGATAGATGGGTTGGTCTTCATCGGGATGGATACATTTGTTCCTGCCAAGTTGCCTCTCGCAGCTGCAAATTAACTCGAATAATGCAGTTGGATTGGGATATGGTGAAAGAAAGGTTGTTCCGCAAGGACCCGGAGAGGCACTTGAGTGCCTCTCTTTCCTACATGGGCAGAAGCAAATTTTGTGTCATTGATACTGCGATACAAGAGGGAGTCGATATGGACAGCTGTGTGCTCCATTTGACGATGCTTGGCCTCAAGTATAATGGTAAGGGAGAGCTGCAAACTACTAATCGGATGTCTACACGCTCCTTCGCAGTGTCTAGGCATAATGATTACTTTTCCCCTGTAGCATTTTGGATGTAGAAGATGTCTGGTTTGCTGCAGCATACTGCACCAAGTGAATGACAATTGGAGTTATTTATCATCCAAAAAATCTCTCTGCATTTTGTGATTTTTTGTACTCACGCAATCCACTTATATTTTGTATAAGTATATTCAGGATATGTGTTGTGGTTCTTTTGTACAATAAAAAGGTATAGATAAGAAGTACTCCATTCCAAAGTACACCTAAGTTAGGCCTTCTTAACTTTGGCCGTCGATAGCAATAAATTCGTAAAGATCAACATCAGCAACCACCACAACAACAACCATCAGTTCCCAATATGCATACTATATCAAAGATGCATGTAAATCTTGTATTTTTCAACTAAGATATGCATCTTTCTATTTGCAAAGGCGTAGACATTTAAATCGGTTTTGTCAAAAAATAAAGGAACTACTCCATTGTTTGGAGGAAACTGCGTAAGATCTGAAGGCTGCTTTTGTTGCGGTCTTCCATAACCCAATCCGTTTGATAAATCCAAGGACTTGTTGGTTTTTAGTCCACATTGCCACCCTTCCCCCATTTACATCTGCCAGGTTGGTCTGGTGCCGCTGGACTGCCTCCATGATACCACAACAGCATTGCATGGGCGCTACCAGCATGAGCCAACTGAGGTGATAGATTTGATGCTTCCATGTCCTTTTGGACAGGTTACTTTTCGTAAGAATGCTCGTGCTCCGTATTTCTATCTTCTAAAAAATGGCGTGCTTGTGACTCTGAAAGAATAAGGAGTTGATCTGGTCCTTTTCACTTTTTACTTTGTTATTTTCCTTAAACTTCATCTATAGTGATCCAGAGCATGATTAAAGTCCATTCCTTAATTTCAAGTCCACTTAAGTGTTTTTTAGGAACACTTAGGTGTTTTTAGGGTCCATAATTTGATTTTGTGCCATCCTCATGTAATTAATACAGTATTTTATAGTGCTTTTGCTAAAAGAGCAGATGAATTAAATTACGAGAGGGTGGCTATTCGATTTGTAACCCTATGCGCTTCCTCATCTTTCAATTATTTCTGCTCTCATACAACAATCTTTGAATTGTTCCTGAGTAAATTACCTTCACCATGTCCACAGTCCTGCTCCTGCATAGTTTTCCTTTGATTAATACCCTTATACGAAGTTCCAGCAATTCCGTCCAATTATCTCTACAAATTCAGTTTGTCCCTATCTTCTCCCCCCCATTGCAGTAAGAAGAAGAAGGTCAAAACAGCCAAGTACAACAACCAAGTTCATGACCCTACCCGACCAAACATACCACTACCAAGCGACCTTTACACGACCAAATTCAGTTTCTCCCTGGTTCAATTGACTATCAGTTTGATGTTTCCTCTTTGTTTATATTTATTAAATTCAACTTCACCTGGTGTTTGTGCTAGACTGAGAATGTGGGTTGTTGACTGCTCCGTGGGTTGTTAATTGCTCCATCAGTCACAACAGGTCAATAACACATCCATATTCTATATAGAGATGATGACTTGCCAAGAGAATACTTTGTTTTCACCATTTATATTCTCCTACCCAGTGCATGAGGCTATCAGATACACATAGAGAGAACAATTTAACTTTCATATTGAGTTGCTGAACAGTTCTTGATGATATTTGTTTATGTATGGTAAATCTGTGTGCTATTGATTATCATAGCAGTTTCCAGTTTTTACTTGCTAAAATGTTTTATTATTATCTGATGTTAGTATATGGCTTACTTTGACAAAAAGAACTATTTTTTAGAAACTAAAAATTATTTAGAAATTAGTCAAAATACTCGCTGATGTAGTTCTCTCTATTTTTAATCAGTGTGTCATGGCTTGAGATATTTATTTGTTGACACAGTTGCAGTTTTTGATGCTTGATGTGTAGCCTTCATCTTCCTTGACTAATCCTTCTCACTTCCGTACCAAAACAAAATATTTAACAATAGTTTTCATTAGTAAGAATCTTCAGAATATCACTTCTGTAAGGTATGTCATAGTAACTCATAACTTAATTAAAATCTTTCTTGTCTCGGTGATACCTATGTAATATTCTAGTAAGAACAATTTATGAAAGCTCATTTTGGCATATACAACAGTTGCAGCTTTACCACCGTGCCAGGGGTCCTCTTCCCTTAGCTTTGAGGCACATTTTTAATCTTTTATTAGTTGCTGAGTAATTCCAGAAACTCATTTTTAATTGCTTTATAAATTGACTTCACGGTAAGAAATAGTGATCCTTTGTCCACTTAATCTGATTTACTGAACTAGTCATGTCATCACAGTGCACAGTTTTGGGTTTGCTACCTTTAGAATTACCATGTTTCTCTTTCTATACATACCTTCAAAGTTGCATATTTGAGCACAGTGGCCTAATTGGTGATTTTTGTTCTGCTGTATTTGACTTTCAAAATAGTGTCATCAATTTTTGATGTGTTCCACAAGAATTAACCATTCGTTTTCAGGGACGTTGGAATGCATTTTTGGATGGGACTGTTTTCATGAAGGTAAGTGCTAAATATTATACTGTATTTATGTTCTTTAATTGGCAGTATCAGTCTATCCAGATTCAAAGACAATTCTCATTTCCTGACTGCTAAATGCGATTTTCTTCTGATGCATGACAGAGCCTGATAGCTCAGGAGTACAGAAAATAACATTGCTTCTCCAGTCACTTATACTCCAGGAACTGGTTTGCGACACTAACCAGAGTTGAAACGTGGCACAAGAAACTTGCATGCGGCTAATGACAGAGCCTGATAGCTCAGGAGTACAGAAAATAATATTGCTTCTCCAGTCACTTATACTCCAGGAACTGGTTTACGACACTAAACAGAGTTGAAACGTGGCACAAGAAACTTGCATGCGGCCAATTACAAACCTGGCACAAAGGTTTTCCGATGACTCCCGTTGATGAATGGTAGGCCTTCCTTGACACAGGCAATGGTGTATATAGTCGATGGCGAGATCTCCGCCTTATTCTTGTCCACAGATGCTAGGAGGTTCTCCATTGTGTCGGGTTTATTTATTTATTTATTTTATTTATGATTCCATTGTGTCGTTGAGCCCAGCACAGACATTGCTGTACCTTTCGGTGTTTGCAGTCCACAGCACAACTACCTTGCCCACATTGTTCTTCTCCTTGTTACCTCCTATGCTGGCCAACATTCGGCAGCAATCGACTTGTTACCTCCTATGCTGTGCATCCGGATGGGTGCACCATCTTCATGACCACTGCTTACTCGGACCGTCCAGGTCTTCACGTCGGTACTTACTCATTCAAGACCAAGCATTGCGTGTGGAAGTGGCACGGGGAATGGGCTTTGCCATTTGATGGCCAAGGTCTCTTTGACCCCGAGCTGGATAGATGGGTTGGTCATCACCGGGATGGATACATTTGTTCCTGCCAAGTTGCCTCTCGCAGCTGCAACTTAACTCGGATAATGCAGTTGGATTGGCAGATGGTGAAAGAGAAGTTGTTCCGCAAGGACCCGGAAAAGGCACTTGAGTGCCTCTCTTACCTACATGGGCGGAAGCAAATTTTGTCTCTCTGAGACTGTGATACGAGAGGGAGTGGATATGGAGCACCCCTTAGGTGACAAGAACAGCTGTGTGCTCCATTTGACGATGCTTGGCCTCAAGTATAATCGTAAGGGCGAGCTGCAAACTACCAATCGGATGTCTACACGCTCCTGCCTAGTGTCTAGGCATAAAGATTTCTTTTCCCCTGAAGCGTTTTGGATGTAGAAGATGTCTGGTTTGTTGCAGCAATGTGCACTGGTTTTCACATCATCTATGATAAATTTTTCATTCCTGGCATATCTCTAATGTTTTTTTTTCTGCTATAAATACTGAATTAAATTGCTTGTCATTTGTCTGAAGTGGTTACCCAGAAGAAAGAAAAATGAAGATTACCCTTTGTGGGACATCTAGTATCCAAAACATGATATATATTTTTTGAGTGAAACAGAAAAAATGAATTAAATGGCTCGTTTTATATTCACTGGCTTGAAATCAGGTGTACTAGATGAACTGGTGTTTATTAGAGATAAGGATGTAAATTTTGTTGCTGCATATCATATAACTTTTGTTGTTTTCTTATTTTTGAAAAAATTAGCACGTATGAGGGCTATAATCAGTCTCATAGTGTTATTTATGCATGACTTACTTTTGGTACTCTCCCCTTCCCTTCCTCGACCTTATTCTCAGGTCGAATTTAAAACTTTTCCTTAGATTCGAGTTTTCCAAGCCTACTTTTTCATCCTCGCATAAGGTCTAGTTGATATCAAACAAAGAGCATTGGCAAGTGCAGTACTATTATGTACTATATTATTTTGAATATGTTTTATGTGAAAAGTAAATAATTAGAGCATTGTCATGCTTCTTGGGTTGTCTTTTCATCTTGTTGAGAAGATAAACGTGTACTGTAATAGACATAGCGGGCCAGTGTGGCAATATTGGGACTACTTGTTTTTTATATACTTAGGGTGTGTTCGTTTTTTGGTCTAAATTTTAGAGCTGTCATATCAAAAAGAATCTTACTATTTAGAGAGTAAACAAAGTTTAATTATAAAATAAATTACTGGCCCTTAGACTAATTTACGAGACGAATCTAATGAGGTTAATTAAATCGTGATTGGAGACGGTTACTGTAGCATCACTTTAGTAAAACATAGATTAATTAAGTTCATTAAATTCATCTCGAAAATTAGCATCAATCTATCAATAGGATCAAAATATTTAAATAGTAAGATTCTCTTTGATATGACAGTGCTAAATTTTAGAGGGTAGGAAACGAACACACCCTTAGTTAAGTTAAATAGGTTTTTTATGCGATTTTCTGTCACGTATAAAAATATGGTTCCAAACATCCATCTGCTCGCCTCCTATCTGATCGCTCAATCTCCAAATCTTTTGACCACGTAAGGCAACAGATAGTAAACAAAAAAATTAACTTGCAATACATGAAACTTCTTATCTTATACACGAATAAAGAGGGGAACTAGCACCCTCGATCATATTAGTAGAAGATACCAATTAAAAAGGCTACAAGCCGCTAATAGCAGAGCTTGATAACTCACGAGTACAGAAACCTGACAACAGACATAGGAAAGAAGCCAATAAGGCGACACAATCGGCAGACACTCCGCCTTTGTTCCCTTTCCACTAGCCCTTTGCATCAACTTTGCTTCTTCAGTCACTTGTACTCCAGGATCATGTTGTTCTCAGGAGCCAACCCCACGCAGGCCCTCATGATGTTCTCAAGCATGGCCCTCTGTTTCGCCAGCGCGTTTACCACCGGTGTGCCGGGCGGAACCTGTTGTTCCATGACTATTAGTTATTGGACTAGAAGCAAAATGCAGTAGAGTGATGGCAAAATGCGTGCACTTACAAGGGGAGCCTTTGTGAGGTAGCTCAGGATTGTGGCCACCGGGTGGAAGGAGTGGAACTTCTCCTGCATAAGAGACAAAGTTGAGAATCTCATCCGAAAAATGCTTTTCTGGTGCATCATATACTAAATGTGCAAAAATGTGGGTAGCAAAATAAAATGGACTCGTTCTGCGTGATGTTTAATCTCTTACCTCTCCCTCAGCTTTTAGTTGAATCCTGGTGCTGAGCTCAGCCAGGAGCACCAGGTCAAGAATGATTGGTGCCGCAAGGAGCGAGTCCTCGCAGGTGTTGTGCAGCACAATGGTGTTCTTTCCACCCATGAAGATCTCCGAGGTGTATTCATCCATGGCCCTCTTGCTGTCCCCGACGTACGGGACATACTACAATAAAAGAATGGCTAAGTTTCAGAGCAAATCTAACATTTTATATTGTCTCTGCACGAAGTGGTAAAGATCAGTGGACTGACCTTGATCACGACAACATGATCAGGATGCTCGCCAGGCTCGTAGAGGATACCGTTGCTAGTGACCATGTCATCCACCACGTTACTCTTGGAGATCTCTTTGGACCTGAATGTTTGAGGGGCAGAAAGGTTCATGCCATCATTGTTTCCCAAGTGGTTGTAGCTGACAATTGAGGTGGGCTGCACGCGAATAGATCAAAAGAATACTGTAAGGAATTCGTCATTTCAATAAAAAAGAATTAGTAGGCTTCAGTCGGTCATGGTTACCTTAATTCCAGCACCAACAAGGAAGTCGACCAAGACAGACTTCATCTTGGTCTGCCCACTCTTGAAATCATCACCACCAATCAAGCAGTTGTTTTTAATAGCAAGATCAATCAACCCTGCACATAAGGAACCGGTATGAGGCACTGAACAGAGCTCAAACGTGGCACAGGAAACTTCCATGCAGGCATGCAGCCAATTACAGACCTGGTACAAAGGTGTTCTGGGGGCTCCCGTTGATGAACGGTACACCTTCCTTGACACAGGCAATGGCGTACAGAGTCGATGGCGAGATCTCCGCCTCGTTCTTGTCCACAGATGCTAGGAGGTTCTCCATTGTGTCGTTGAGCCCAGTACAGACATTGCTGTACCTTTCAGTGTTCGCAGTCCACAGCACAACTACCTTGTCCACATTGTTCTTCTCCTTGAACTCTCTGTTTCATTAGGCACATGAGTTATAGTACTGAACAATTTAGCTTAAACCATGTTAATGTTCGGGAAAGAACTGTTTAATCTTTAATAGTTTCAAATATTTGATAAAGTCCTAGTGAAGTGTAAGAGGGTGTTGCATAATCCATACAAAATGGCACAACCATTTAACACGTCATAGAAAATTTTACTGCATCAGTATGTTCTACCTTGAGTAGATATCTGGGTGCAAGCCAGGAAGCACATGTACCAAATTCAGATTGGTACTCTTTTTAATTTAAGTTTTGAATTAACGCCATCTTTTAGATCGCACAAACAAAGATCCATTTGCATTCATGTTTGTATACCTGATGTCCTTGATGATCTGTTCCACCTGCTCCTTCTTGGTTCCCTTGATGACGTTGTTGGCGCGAGAGCCCTGGTTAGCCGCGATGAAGTCCGGGTCATAGATGCCAGGCAGTGGCACCATGGACTCCATGTAGGGCCTGAGCTGCTTCTGCAGGTCAATGTCCAGCACCTTGGCCCTGGTCATAGAATCAGCCAGGTTCATGTCGCTGATGTCCCAGCCACCGAACACAAGGTCATCAGGGTTCACCTGAAAAATCAGTTAAGCTCCATTAGAGGAAGGTGGAAATAAGGCATGGTACCAGTTCTGAAAATGTGCAATCAACCGAGATTCTGGGACAATAGTGAAGAGAGCAATCACTGTCGTATCGTATCCAAAGATTCTAGGGCCTTTTCAGCTGGCCCACAATATTTGGACTTGTGTACAAGTAGGATGGCAACATGGCACTCAAAGTCTTGCTTTTTCAACTTGCTAATCTGTATTTATCTTTTTTTAATGAAAAGTTAAAGTTCCATTCAGAACATTCTCCATTTGTACTATATGCGAAGTTTAGCATGCTTTCGGCTTTGGCTTATAACCGCTGGCCTTAAAGACACGAATTTGTTCGAGATCAACTTGTAGTTTACAGAATATGCTCTCGCATGTGTGGCTGCAAATAAAAGAAGACTATAAATCATCATTAAGTAGATTACCATGGGTAGGAGGCTCTTAAACGGAGCATATATCTCCTCCCCGTTGTAGCTGCCCACCCTGATGGTGGAGGCCTGGGTGAGGGAGCCGTAGTAGTTGGCCTGCTGCACCTTGTCTTTGGTCGCCCACGAGATCCCCCTGGAACCACAAATTTCAGTTCACGGACCACAGACACGTACGAGGAGCGTAGAAATGCCACACGACAGAAGCACTTACTCTCGGTTGGCGATGACCCCGGCCGTCAGCGTGGAGCCGTTGTTGCCGCCCCACCCCACGAGCATCACCCTGCACCACCACAACAAAGATCAGCAAGTGGCTGACACGACACTGCACGTAGCCAACATGCACAAGGAAAAAACACAAGGAATAATTAAAGAAAAGGAAGAAACAGCGGTGAAATTGGCAGCATCTTCCCTGGTAGTAGTAGGTCGGATCTCTGCATAAACAAAGGGCAACCAGCTCACGTGCACAGGGGAAAACTAAAGCCAGAATACAGGGGAAAACACGTCGTATTCAGCACTGCAGTCGGAATCGAGATGCCTGGTCCCGAACAGACATCCAAATCCAGAGCAGTGTGTCCCTCTCGTAAACCCAACCAAGAACAGAGAAGCATTTTGGCTTTCTTCTGTTCCAGTGCACGAAAATGAGCCCGAAATTATTAAGCAACGGGAACGAAAACGAAAATGGAAAGGACGGGGTCCACCAAAATTCAAGAGGGGACCCGGTTCAACGCATCATGCGGCCAGCATCAACCACAAGGACGAGTCGCCGTCTCACAGAGCAAGATTCCCAAGGGGAACCCCGATTGATCAATCTCCACGCATACGAGTGACATCGATCGAGTTCGAGGGGATGGTAATAAGGAGGAGAGGCGGCGGCGTGCTTACCCGAGCTTGGGGACGGCGGTGCTGGTCCGGAAGTTGTACTTGACGGACTTGGGGCGGACGACCCATCGAGAGGCGCCGTCCTTGGCCTCGTGCACCAGCTCCGTCGTGTCGTACCGGTACTCCGACTCGATCTCCGACGGGCCATACCGCACGTTCGGGCTCTCAACGCGGAAGCTCTCAATGAACATCTTGCCTTCTTCCTCTCCCTCTCTCTGTTTCTCACCGAAACGGAATGAGTGAGCTAGCTAGCGCGAGAGAGGAGGAAGATGGCGGCTTCGATTGTGTGATCTGAGGTGGGTGCCCGGGGCGGTGCATTTATAGGCGAGCGCGGCGGCCACTGCCACGTGGCGGCACTCGAGTAGCTGTCATTGCGGGGTCCACTAGGAAGGAGGCGGACCCCGCCGGCGGAAGAGCCTGGGCGAGAAACGGCCCGGCGGCCGGAGACTGCCGTCGAGGCATCCAAGTGCAGGCGACAGGGGAGTACCGCGCCGGCGGCTTCGGGGAAAATGGAATGGGAGTCCGGCTGCCGGCGGTGCCAGCTGGAGAGGACGGGGAGGCACCGACGGGATGGAGAAGGTTTCGGAAGAAGGGAGGGGGAGAAGCCGTAGGTAAATTTTCTCTCTGATTGCAAAATGATGGTGTTTTTGTGTGAGTTTGCAGGCCCCGTTGGTTTCCACCCTCTAAAATTTATATACTTGTCACATCAAAGAGAATCTTACTTATTTAAGTAGATCTTTTATTAATTTGATAACAAAACCTATGTCGCGACCTCCTCTAATTTGCGAGACGAATCCAATGATCCTAATTAATCTATGTTTAGCTACAGTGATGCTACAGTAAACATCTTCTAATAACACCATAATTACCCTCGTTGGATTCGTCTCGTGAATTAGATAGGGGGTCTGCAATTAGTTTCGAGATTAGACTTTATTTAAGTACTCCAAAATGATAAAATTCTCTTTGATTTGACCCTCTAAAAATTATATAGCTAGAAACGAACAGGCCCTCAATCATCCTTCCTGTTTTCTTGATTTTTGACAGAGTGAAAAGATGCCATGTCAATCTTCAAGAAGGGAGGGACCACAGCAGTGACACGTCAATAGGTTTCTTACTTTCTCTTGATGGTAAATGACACGACAAAAGGATCGAAAGAGTCGCCCTCTAAACCATGTGAATCTGGTCGCGTCCCCTCACGATTGAATTGATTCCTTTGAATTTTTCTCAAAACTATTTCCTTAGAATTGTTCGGAAATAAGATTCAAAACTTGGGGTATCTATAAGGTACATTATGTAACTTTTGGAATTACACGTTATGTTGTGACTAAAACCGATTAAGAATGAAACTTGTATTGTTGAAAAATATGGGTATATAAGAGCTTGTAATCAGGGTTCGAAATCTCGGTGGAAACCGGTCCGATTTCCACGGATTCCAGATTTTCCGGTGCGGACCGGGACACTGGAAAGTGCGGGATCCCGGTGGATCCTGAGCCGTGGTTTTATAGCAATTCGGGATCCCGGTCGGAAAGTTCGGGATCTCGATCCAGTTCGTCGTGAAAAAATTTCCAGACCGTAGTGGGATTTCAGTCCATGCTTGTAACCTTAGTGGTTACAAGAATCTCAGTGGTACCTCATGTCTTGTGTTTGACTCATTATTAAAGCGTATTTTCTAGTATTTAACAACATTGTGCTTTCAGTGATATGTTGCTCTCGTTGAAAGGGAGGTGCCAGTGATGATTTCAGCAATCTGGAATATTTATCGGTTCAGTCTTTGAAAATACTCAAAGGTAGAATTTGTGTACAAATGTTCATAGGGGTGAGTGTCCGAATTGTGTAATATGAAAAAAAGAAAGTTAAGAAAAGAAAAGAAAAGTTTGTATAGAAAAATAGGGTTGATTGATCCTGATAGACCTTGCTCAAGTGCCACCCACACCGCTTATAGCCGGAACCATGCCAAGAAGACCGAGAACATATCTAGTGTTCCCATCGGGTTAGGTGTTCCCGTGCTCTCATGGTTAATTTGCATAATATAATATTTATGATAAATTGTAACCAAAATATATATGGATAGTGAATATTATCTTGTACCAACATTCAAGAGTATAGTTGTAACAAGTAATTGTGCAAGGCACAACAAAAAAAACTGAAATCATATTTTGAACAATATCGGATTGTAGTTCAATATGAGCAGTTGCAACCTGCAACGATTAAAGCTAATTTTTTTTTTTTTTTGGTTATGTCTTGTAAAATTTTTTGTTGTAGGTGAAACTTTGCATGATTGTGGATGATAACGTACTCTATACACTCATATTTTTGTTTGAATTCCCTTAAAGTTATTTCTTGAACCTTTTATGTATGGGAGCACAGGAGTACCTAAGGTGTTTGGAGCACCTAATATGTTCTCAACGAAGGCCAACACCAGCGTTTTCAGGTACATAGTTCATTGCCTACCTTTGAATTGAACATTTATTCGATAAAAAGGTTTTACATTTTGCGCTAATTTCATTTGTACCAGAAAAAAAGGGAAACTGTGACATATCTTTGATCGGGATGTGGATCTCTGATCAGGATGCAAGATGAAGGAAAGAGAGAAAAAAGCTCGAGGCAGGCTTTGGTGAGGCGGAGGTAAAATGCATACAAAGAATTCAGGTAACATAGTTTAATTACTTCAGTTCCTACCTTTGTTTTAACATTTAGCTGATCGTAAGTTTTTACGTACTGCTAGTTTCATTCGAAGTTTCGAACCACAGGAATTTTCTTTTCTGGAAAACTGTCACAAATTTTTGACCGGGATGCAGAATGAGAGACAAATGAGTGACTTGCCCATCAGGAGCGACACGGAGAGCGAAAGAAAGAAAAGCTCGGGCTTTGGTGAGGCGGACGTAAAATGTCTACAAAATTTTCAAGATTCTCAGCAACGACGAGGGTTGAAGAGCAAAAGTGCGCTGCATGCGTGGCTGAGAATCGCTAGCTCGGCAAGCCCACCTCACCAAGTGGCGCTTTTGGTGGCGTGGAGCTCGTGGGCGCTGTCACGTGGTACCCCCGGGCCCCAGCGCATTCTCGATCGTGGCGGAAGTCCCTAGAACACTCGGCCCACGCCCTCACGGCGTCAGGCGCGGCCCCCTTGTGCGGTTCAGCTTCGTCCTGTCCCTCCGCGGCCGCCTGGGCGCGGTCCATGGACCGGCTGGGCACCCGCTCCAACGCGCCGAGCAAGGCCTGTGACCTTGAACCCGTAGGCACTGCGCACGGCCCATGTGGTGGGTGTCAGGCTGCCGGCACGGCGCTCGGCGTGTGACGCGCAGGGTGCCATGTGGCGGGCTGCCTACGTGGGTCCGCGCTGAATTATTTGTCCTTGCATGTAATGGTTTGTCCTTGCATGTAAAGCCTCTTGTCCTTGCATGCAAATTCGGGAAGAGCACGATACTCCTACCCCATTCCTCTGATTCACATGGTATAGGATGATGATTCTCATGTTCGACTTCTTCTGCCTCTGGCTGGTGATGTCTACTAGTAGTAGTGCACTGTACGAGTAATTGCTAGTGTTAGGAATTGGTCGTGCAAATGTTTTCTGGTCTGCTGCATTGATCGATACACCTATCTTTGGCTGTCAACAAATGGTGATTATATTAATGCTACTGCAATAATCAGATGCTGCTCTCGTTCCAGTACAAATTTAAGGTATGGCATATCCGCTTCAAATGTTCACTTAATTGGTTAGATTAATTAGTGTGGCAGAACCCCTTCATGCACACAGTACACTCGAGAAACTTCCACTTAGCAAAATGGAAAATGTATCATCACTGGTTCTCTTGTTAATCAGAGAACTAATTTGCTGTCATGCTTGTGTTTTCTGTGAAACTCTCATGCGTTAGGTGTCCTTGCTCGATCACAAGCTTCAGCTATTTATACACAAAAGTGGAGGCAGTTGAATTGACTATAACTGTACGCAACGCCGTAACTCTTGACCTTTCAATTCTAGCTGTCTGTGGTAACAACTAGATTGATAACCAAGACTCTTAATGTATAGAGCTTTATTTACATAGCACTAATGCATACCAATATCACATGCTAGACAATTTTCTACGTACTAGCCAAATGCACGTGTCTACCTGTACAAGAGAAAAATATTATAACACAAACACCATTCCTTTGTGTGCATGCTAATAATAGAACTTTGATTCTATTCGTAATTCACATACCACCAATAAATTTTGGAAGGGAGATGACATGGTATTTAGACCCATTGGTTCTATATCTTTCAGTCTAGCAACCATCACACATAGACCTTTTATATAAGAAACAATTTTGCTAAATACATGGTTCACATTAATTAGTCATTTTCCAACATTCACACCATGATTAAAAATCAGAGGAATTACAAGTAACGAGTGGTTTAGGCCCTGGATCCACCTCCTAAAGTTTAGTTGGCTGCTAAACTTTAGCTACTTTTGCTCCAAACACCACCTCCTAAAATCTCCTAAACTTTAGCCAACCCCTCCTGAACTTTAGACCACTAGTCATCTCAACCCTCCTAAAATCTCCTAAACTTAGAAAAAGAGTAACTAAAGTCAAAAGTACCCTTCTCCACATGTTAGGGATAGACATGTTCACTTTTTTATTAGTCAAGAACTTTAGTCATGGATCCAAATATGAACCTTCTAAATTTTAGCTAGCTAAAACAAAATGGCTAAACTTAGTTGGCTAAACTTTAGCTAACTATAGTGCATCCAATCCAAACATGGCCTTATTTTGCTAAAACCGGCCGGGAATACACGACATGGTGTACACAGCATACGCAGTTCATTGATAGGGTGGTCATCAGTAAGTCTACTTACGATACCCAACCATGCACAAACTAAGCATGTGGGAATCAGGAAAGACAGCAGCATATGCTTGCCAATAATTTACGTACTGCAGTCTGCATAGGGAAGTCGTCAACCTAAGTACGTAATACGTACTGCGTATAACTGTGTGTTGGAAAGAAGCTTTAGTGCCATCCAAATGCAATACTAATCAAACTAGCTACTCCTTATTTGGAATGGTAGTAGCTTCTGAGTTCTAATTAACAGTGTTTTGTAGCGTCAAGAACGGGGTGAACGAGGTCCTCTGGAATCTTGTTGTGTTGCTTTCTTCACCAAGACCATAAAAAAAGATGAGTTAATCAGAGAAAAAGGTGTGGAAATTAAGAAAGATGATTGACATGGATGGACTAGACAATGACGCCCAAAAATTCTCGCACATTCATGGTGACTGCAACGGTTTAGCTAGTCACTATGCAGTAGTGTTCTGGTGCCTTTACTACACCATCTAGCGAGTTCTTGACTGTAGTACATAATTTGTCATTTTGACTTTTGTGCGGTATATTTTGAGTTAAATTATTACTGTTATTGTAATTTTGTGGTTTTTGACAATAAAAGCTGAAAGGAACATGTGTTTCTTTAGAGTAAATTTCATAAACTACATGTTTTATGGTATAACTATCACAAAACTACAAATTTAAAGAAGTGTATCACAAAACAATAGATTTAGTAGTGCACCCTTGTATCACGAAACTAAATACTTAACAATTATTATCGCAAAAAATACAGATTTAGTGTCTATGTGAATAAAAAACTATAGATTTTACAAAGTTAAAACCTTTAGTTTTGTGATAAATTGACTCCTTAAATTTGTAGTTTTGTGATACATTATGTTAAATCTGTAGTTTTGTTTTACAAAGGCCATAACATAAATATGTAGTTTTATGATACATTTTCTTAAAACTGTAATTTTGTGGTAGTTTTGTTATAAAACCTCTAGTTTTGTGAAATTTACTCATCGAGTCTTTTACAACCTTCTTCAATGATGTATTCCATATTACTTAATATCTAATATTTTTTGCATTATTACTCTACTTTTGAAATTTTTGACAATAAAGGCTGAAAAAGAATATGTAACTCTTTAAGATGTGAGGTTTAAAAACCTTTCAATGATGTATTCCATACTAATTAATATCTAATATTCAATACAACTTAGAGATACTCACAACACACACACACACACACACACACTCACCCGTGTACATACATGTACACAAAGCCTACAAGTATGAACATCTTTGAGAACAGGAGCAACATACAAAGTCACCACTTACACCTAATACCTAGTATGCTACAAGCACTTTCGCACCTAATACCTAATATATATTCAAAAACTTTAAATTAAACAATATGGAAATATGGCTCCCAATATTAACAATTGGTTCTAATAGATCCATTCACCTAGATATTTGCTATTTCTAAAATAAGTAAAAAAATATTTGAATAAACTTACTATCGAACTCACGTCTTGGTATAATTATATCATTGGTCGTACTGTTTATACATAATATCATATATTCTTATGCCGCCAATTTATATATTTTCAATTATTATAAACTCAATCAATGATTTACAGAAATTATTATTGTAATTGGAAATAGATTCACACACATCTTTCTATAACTTTTTTTAGATCACATCTTTGTATAACTTTTTTTAGAACAACATCTTTGTATAACTGACTGATGAAATAAAATGTATCTGTAATAACTTCTTGGGCTTCCGGCCTCCCCGTATTGGGCTGAGAATAGGCCGGCCAGTTTTATTCTGTAGTTTGGAGCCTTTGACGGTGAAGTCAAACATGAGAAACCATCCTTTGGAAATTGATTGGCTAGCTCCAAGTCTGTGATGAATCTTTCCACAAAACAATGTGTAGATAATGGGCTCTGAAAAATGTTCTCGTGAACAGCTTTTCTGCGAGCATGCCAGATCGCCCATGAAACCACTGATATATTCCGACAAAGTTCGGAACTGTTGCAGCTGCTATGATTTCAGTAATCCATCTCTATAGTTTGGATCCGCCAAATGTATCCGACCAGTTTTATTTGCTTCACTGTCAAAGGCTGCCAAAGTTTGCCTGATGTATTTGAACACCTGAATGCCAGATATCAGAAGTTTTGCGGCACTTCGGTTGACTGACTACAATAGAATTCTGTTCCAATTTGTCCGGTCACGGGAAGAATAGTTGCCACAGTTGCAAGCTTGAATACGGCAAAATTAATAATGTTTTCTTACATGGATCGCATCGCGGCCGCATCTTCGATATCATAAAATACATTGACGCACCTTGACCATGATCAAACCTGGTTGAGGTGCAAATTTGAAGGGACCAGATGGACTTGGGCACGCCAATCCAATAATCCATACATTTTCTGGTGGCAAGTTAGCGCAACAGCCGCGGCATAAAATAGCGGCATGACTGACGCGGCAACGAACCAACCCACTCTCGAAAGGGAAAAAACGTGCACGTTTTGTTGTACTACAGAAAAGACGCAGCAGGGTTCCCGTGTCGTAGAAGCGCGCCGGTATAAAGAGTTATTCCGGACTGAGAGGAAGACAGCTGCAGAGATACCTAAATGGAGGGCTCCTCCGGCTGATTGGATAAAAATAAATGTTGATGGCGCCTTTAATCCCAGCTCTGCAAAAGCAGGGTGGGGTTTTGTAGCAAGGAATCAAGACGGCATTGTAGTGGCAAGTGGGGCAGGAAGAATGGATCGTTGCACTGACGCTCTGCATGCAGAATTAGAAGCCACACATCGTGCTGGTATGGCCCGGATACAACTGCAAGCGGATGCAGTCAACGTTTGTGGTGCCCTCCAAACAAATAGTTATGATTTGTCATCGCTCGGCATGATGGTGCAAGAGATCAAATTTCTAATGTTCTCGGAGTTTGTGTGTGTTGAGGTGGGTTTCCAACCTCGCTCCTGTAATATGGTAGCAGATTTGTTAGCTAAATTAGGGAGTGAGTTATGTTGTGAAACACTTTATTAGTGATTAGTGATCAATTAATTAAGTTAATTATGTAATTAAGTAGAATATATTAGAATATATTAGAACCTTCAGGAGGTACCTTTTGGGGAACCGACTCTCCCAGAGGCGCGTCCGTACGGACGCGACTCTCCGAACGGACCCCACGAACGGGTCCGTCTCCATATAAATATGTAATGTCTCCATCACATCAATAATATAGAATCATTATTCTCTCAATCACATCTCTCTTAACACGTCATCAGCACTTAGTCTCTCCACTAATCACGCCGCTAATCGGCCACCGTCGACAATCATCGCCGGACTTCAACGAAGTCCGCCGCAGAAGATTTTCGTCGGTTTTTCCTCCATCCGGGATTATTTTACGGGAACAATCCACATGGAGGAAGAAATTTGCTTAGTGGATTGCTGCACCACTAACACTATACTCGGGAAATGAAATATTTCCAAACTCTAACTAAGAGTAAAGGCAATGTCACCACCATCGCAGGTCGTGATGCTATAATTGTAGGCTCGAGTCGAGCCGCAATAACTTTACCAATGGGTACACAACTCATAATCGAGAATGCACTCTTGTATCCTGATTCAACTCGTACCTTACTCGAGTTATAAAGATATCCGTCGTAATGGTTTCCATGTTGAAACACATAATGACAACGAAGATGAATTTCTATTCATCACAAAAGGCGACGGATATAATAAGCAAGTGATTGAACAAATTCCTTCTCTACCTACAGGATTGTATTACACATACATCAAACCCGTACAACATGTTGCATATAAGATAATTTTTCAAAATCTTGATATCTTCAAGCTTTGGCATGACCGCCTTGGTCACCCTAGAATAGGGATGATGCGCAAAATTATCAACAATTCAATTGGTCATCAAATGCAAAACACAAAATTTCCTCAAACTTCAGATTTTGTGTGCACCGCATGTGCCACAGGGAAATTAATTTTAAGACCCTCTTATCTTAAAATAAAGGCTGAACCACTACAATTTCTTGAACGCATTCAAGGTGACATATGTGGTCCTATACATCCATTGACAGGACCATTTAGGTACTTTATGGTACTTATAGATGCATCTACTAGATGGTCACATGTATGTCTATTATCCACTCGAAATCATGCTTTTGCAAAGCTAATTGCTCAAATCATTACATTGAGAGCAAATTACCCCGAAACGGGATAAAATCAATTCGAATGGATAATGCCGCTGAATTTTCTTCAAGAGCATTCAATGACTATTGTATGGCTCTAGGCATAAATGTTGAGCACTCTGTGCCATATGTACATACACAGAATGGACTAGCCGAATCTCTTATTAAGAGAATTAAACTAATTGCAAGACCATTGTTACAAAATTGCAAATTACCAACATCATGTTGGGGACATGTGGTTTTACACGCCGCAGAATTGATTCAAATAAGACCTATCGCATATCATACGACTTCCCAGTTGCGGTTAGTACGTGGAAATCAACCAAGTATTTCCCAGCTGCGAAAATTCGGTTGCGTTCGTATACGTACCGATATCACCACCGCAGCGTACATCAATGGGCCCCCAAAGAAAATTGGGAATATATGTGGGGTATAAATCACCGTCAATCATAAAATACCTCGAGCCCCTTACAGGGGACTTATTTACTGACCCGATACGCCGATTGCATTTTCGATGAGGACAATTTTCCGGCATTAGGGGGAGACAATATGTACCAAAAAGAATGCCAAGAAATAAATTGGAATGCCACCGGTATTCAGTCCTTAGATCCACGTACTATTGAATCCGAACGTGAAGTTCAAAAGATTATCAATTTGCAAAATATTGCAAATAACCCGCGGATGCATTTATCGACTATAAAGGTGTTACAAAATCACACAACCCCGCTGTTAATGTACCGAAAGAGTGGTGATACCAAGTAAAATCACTCAACTCCCAAATCAAAATAAGAGGGGAGAAGTACAGTTACAAGGGATAAGGTTCCACAGAAACCTCCGCGGAAACAAAGGAAGATCAATTCCAAACCAGTAAATGCAAATCAACATCATGTTGATAGACATGAATTGGATAATGAAAATCCAAATAATGGTGATGTTCAAAAGATACATCACATACCCAGCACAAATGTGCACACAAGTATAGTTGCTTCGGGACATCGGAAGAACCTAACTCAATCGTTATGGGAGAACACGAAGAGTTTGAAAAGGTAAAAGAAATTTCCACTAATTACATTAATTCGGAGAAATACTTAATAGAAAGACTACAATTGTCGACATTCATTTTTCTTCCAAAATTGCAAACGACCTTCAACCGGACCCAGAACCTAAGACCATGGCAGAGTGCATCAAGCGCTCGGACCGGGCCAAATGGAAGGAAGCAATTGAGGCGAGAATTGCTCTCACTTAAGAAAAGAGAGGTATTTACTGCAGTAATGCCTACTCCTCAAAACATATTCCCTGTGGGATCAAAATAGGTTTTCATACGAAAAAGGAATGAAAACAACGAGGTGGTGAGATATAAAGCGAGACTTGTAGCACAAGGGTTCACGCAGAGACCCGGCATCGATTTCGATGAAACATATTCTCCGGTTATGAGTGGTATAACATTCCGATACTTAATATCATTGGCGATACTGAAAGGTCTATCCATGCATCTTATGGATGTTGTGACTGCATATTTATATGGGTCACTAGATTCGGATATCTATATGAAAGTTCCTGAAGGACTAAAGATTCCGAATCGAATCAAAATCGCAACATGTATTGTGTAAAACTTAAAAAGTCACTCTATGGCTTAAAACAGTCGGGAAGAATGTGGTACAACCGACTAAAGGAATTCCTTCTACAGAAGGGTTATTCTAACAATGATGATTGTCCCTGTGTCTTCATTAAGAAATCAACAACTGGATTTTGTATAATTTCGAGTATATGTTGATGATCTCAATATCATAGGCAATCAACAAGATATTAATGAAGCACGCAACCATCTTAAGACGGAATTCGAAATGAAAGACTTAGGTAAAACCAAATTTTGCTTAGGTCTTCAACTTGAACACCTCCCTACGAGGATACTAATACACCGATCCGCATACATTCGGAAAATATTGGAGAAATTCAATATGGATAAATCTTATCCTTCTAAAACACCTATGGTTGTTCGAGCCCTTGATATGAATAAAGATCCATTCCGACCTAGGGACGAAAATGAGGAATTATTGGGACTCGAAGTTCCATACCTCGGTGCCATTGGAGCGCTAATGTATATTGCAAATAGCACAAGGCCCGACATTGCATTTGTTGTAAATTTATTGGCTAGACATAGCGCAGCTCCAACTCAACGTCATTGGACCGGAGTTAAAAATATCTTCGAGATATCTCCAAGGCACAAAAGATCTTGGTTTATTCTACGGATCGAACCAAGATAAAACCATAATTGGATATACTCGATGTCGGCTATCTATCCGATCCCCACAAGGCCGGATCACGGACGAGATTTGTATTTCTACATGGTGGAACGGCTATATCATGGAAGTCATCAAAACAAACCTTGGTAGCCACATCCACAAATCATTCGAAATAATTGCATTATATGAAGCATCACGTGAATGTGTATGGCTTCGCGAATGATAAATCACATACAACAGATCATGTGGTATTGGTCCCATCACGGAACCAACAATTATCTATGAAGATAATTCAGCTTGTATTGCACAAATGACTACGAGGTTATATAAAGAGTAACATTACAAAGCATATCTCTCCTAAATTATTTTACCCACATGACCTACAGGAAAATGGGAAAATAGATATCTTGCAAACAAAATCATGTGACAATCTTGCAGATTTGTTCACAAAGTCTCTACCAAAAACATTATTCCAGAAATACGTTCATGGAATTGGTATGAGACGACTAAAGGATTTGCAATAACCGGGGGAGAAAATTCTTATTGTATAACCTAAATCGTAGTATTCAAATCATGAATATTGCACTCTTTTTTCTAATGAGTTTTCTCCTATCAAGGTTTTTCCTCATGACATAGGTTTTAATGAGGCAATATAAATATAACAAGCTTTCATATATGTCATATTAAATTTTTCTCCTCATTTATCCTATAAGGTTTTAAAGGGAGGAATTTCTTATGACATATCATTAGTTCTCCCTAATTACACTAATAAATCTTATTAGGGAGTTTTAACACTTAAGTTCTCCTTAATTCCTAACAAGGTTTAGGGGAGACTTCATTACACATTCTCCTCACATTTTTCCCACGAGGGTTTTTCGAGGAGCGATCATACTACAAATTACAAGATATAATTGATCAAGGGGAGTGTTGTGAAACACTTTATTAGTGATTAGTGATCAATTAATTAAGTTAATTATGTAATTAAGTAGAATATATTAGAATATATTAGAACCTTCAGGAGGTACCTTTTGGGGAACCGACTCTCCCAGAAGCGCGTCCGTACGGACGCGACTCTCGAACGGACCCCACGAACGGGTCCGTCTCCCATATAAATATGTAATGTCTCCATCACATCAATAATATAGAATCATTATTCTCTCAATCACATCTCTCTTAACAAGTTAGAAGATGAACCCATCAGAATATGGCTAGATGATTACCCTAGCATTGTAAACTCTTTGGTAGCTGCTGATCTTCGATCAGCTCATGGTTAATGGAATATTTGTTCCCTTTCAAAAAAAAAGAAGCGCGCGGTACGAACCGTGGCCCACGAGCCACGAGGCCACGCGGTTTGGTGGCCGGAGTCAACCGAGCCGGTCAATGTGGTGGGCTCGTGCTCGCGCTCGCGCTCGCCGCTCGGCTCGGCACGCCACGGCCTGTTTCTAGCTGAAACGGCGGCCGCCCTGCTACGCTTACGTCCGCGTGGCGTCCTGCTGTCATCACGCTCTTGGCTCTCCGACTAAACTGCCCTTGGACGGCACTAGCTATTACTCCCTCCGTCCCAATATGTTTGGCATTATAGCTGCAGGCACGGAGATTAAGAAGAGAAGGAATAAAGTAGGCATGCAAGAAACAAGGAGGAAAGAGATAGAGATAGAGGTGTATTAGGAGAGAGAAAGATGTCTCGGGAGCCAAGAATGTCAAACATTCTAGAAAAAATGGATGAGTGCAGAATGCCAAATATTGCAGGACGGAGGTAGTACGTACTAGTCGTAGTAAACGTGAAGTGTGTTTACTACTGCTACTAATCAACGCATACTGTACTTAATTACTAGTGCTAGTGTAGTCGTACCGTCCTCTGCACATGCCATGCTTTACATACTTGAACAGCCAGATTTTGGAGAGCATAGGCCGGACCTATGCTGACAACAGGCCTTGGATCAGTTGAAAAGGGTCGGACCGAGCTGCCTATGCGGCTCCTGCATCACGAAAAACAATCAATCGCGAGGCAACTCGTCAATCAGACAGCGCGTGCCCAGCTCGTGATCAGGTGGTGGTGCGAGACACGTGTCTGGGTCTGCCTTGCCATAACGGCACAAGCGCGCGAACACGTAATTACCGATTAGGCCCCCTGTTGGATCCACCTCTTAATCGACTAAGGCCATGTTTGTTTCCTGCCCTCTAAAATTTAGCACTGTCACATAAAAAAGAATCTTACTATTTGTGAATATTTCGATCAATTTAATGACAAAACCCTATTGATAGATTAATGCTAATTTTCGAGATGAATCTAATGAGCTTAATTAAGTTATGTTTTACTAAAGTGATGCTACGAGTAACCGTCTTCTAATCATGACTTAATTAACCTTATTAGATTCGTCTCCTAAATTAGTATAGAGGTCTATAATTTATTTTATAATTAAACTTTATTTAGTACTCCTAAATAATAAGATTTTTTATGTGACGACTTCTAAACTTTAGATTCCAGGAAACGAACACACCCTAAACTTTAGTTACTTTTTCTTCTGACCCCTTAAACTTTAGCCAAGTTACCTTCTAAACTTTAGACCACTAGTCATCTCAATCTTGCTAAACTCTTCTAAACTTTGGATAAAGACAAATAACGTCAAAAGTGTCCCTCACCACATGTTAGAGATAGAAAAAGTAAAGGTGAAGAAACATTTATTGAGGATTAGATATGTTCACTTTTTGTTTAGTCATGAATTTTAGTCATGGATCCAAACATGTATCTTCTAAATTTTAGTTGCCTAAATTTCAGGGCCTGTTTGGAAGCCACCAGATTCTCCGAATCCAAAAGCTGGAAGCTAGACAGCTTCCAAACAGCATAGATTTTGTGATAGCTTTTATAATCCCAAACTTCAGATTCACAAAATCTCAGAAGCCAGAACGGACCAGCTTCAGCTAGCTTTTGCTGGGACCCACGTGCTCAACAAAGGAAAGAGTTACAGTAAAAACAACCATGTGAACCTAAAGTAGCTTCTAGTAGCTAATATCCAAACAGGACCTATAGATTTTATGCAAAAGCCAGCTTCTATCGTACACTATAACATCCAGATTTTTATAGCAGATCACGGTTACTAAACGGGCCCTTAGTCAGTATAAACCTTTTACATATTCCGCTTATCTGTCAAAAGCTCAAAAGTTACCTGGCGCTCGTAGCTTCTCGGAACTTCACAGGCATAAGTGGAATTTTGTTGTGTACTAATGCAAACTATGGTGTACAACGGAGACGGGAAAGATTTGTTGGCACGACTAGAAACTACTAATGCACTGCACTCCTTGTGATTATTAAGAACTAGTATAATTGTTTCAACCAACACGCAGGCCATTACATTTCGGAGAACAGTAATTAGACTCGCTAGATAGCACCTCATGCTCCAGCACATTCGCTGTTTCAAAAAATATCTCTCAGCTCGCCACAAGAGGAACTTTTTGCAACTCACGCAAACCCACCAGCATCTTAATTACTACAAATTATTAGTATCGTTTTCTTTTTTTCGAACCATTAAGTATCGTTTTCTAAAGCAACAGCCCCATAATAATCTAATCATCGAATCCATTAGATCGAGGGGTTACAAATCACGCTTAGGGAACAGTGACAAGCATCCGTACAAAAAGCAACGCCCGACCTCAAAAGTGGCAAGGATAATTAGGGCGAAAGAGAAATGCATTCATGTTGTGTTTTAGCTTCAAAGAAATGCATCGGTGTAATTAGCAGGTTGCTTGTGGAGAGAAGGGAGCGATTAATTAATTAACTAAAGCACAGCCACTAGCCAATGATACTGTACATCAATTAGGTGCGTAGTGCCTGCCTGGTCATTACTCTGTGCCTGGTGGCGGAGATATCCTATGCTTAATGATTTTTATTAATTGCAGAAATTACTTGAGCCCTTCTTTGCTTGTACTGCACCTGCCGATGATCCTCGGTTCAGCACGCCCACTTATTTATTTTGCTCCCCTAAAAAATTATTTATTATGCCCCCACAATTTTCATTGCTTATAAATCTGTACAAAATGACCAAAATATCCCTGGTGCAATCAAGAACAAGAACAACCCCTCTTTCCTCTCCTCTTCCTCGTCCATCATTCCGTCCTCGCACCGCGGCCACCACCACCGAATTCCCGACGCGTCTTGCCCCCCGGCTTAGCCCCACCGCACCGTCGTTGAGCCCTCTCCGCCGCACACGAAATCCTCCTCCTCCTCCAAGCCGTAGCTTGCCTCCTAGGAGAGATTCTTCTTCTTCCGTAGGTCTAGTGCTCTGTCCTCTCCCTCAAAGGCAAGGTACTCCCCTGTACTGGAGTGGCTGCTCTGGCGTGTGAGCCGAGAATCATTTGGACTTGGTAAGGAAGCACTGTCTTGGGCGGTGTATCGAAAGTTTTATTCTGTAGAAACCAGAATCTTTTCGTTGGTGAGCTGTTGGGTACGAATCCTGCTTAGGGATTGAATTGGGATGCACAAATGCACCCTGTTTGTTGTGGATTTGTTTTCGGTGTGGTCACTGGTTAGGTCTGCTAGTAGTAGGTCGTTTTTGGTAAATTTAGAAGCATAATAATCCCTGCGTTTTATATGGAGAAAGGGGGATCGTCATGACTCATGACTCATGAGCCTTATTCCCCTCAACCTTTTGACTTCAGCTCTGTGTTTCATTTTGAGGTACGATTGACAAGCGTCAGGGCCTCATCAAATTCGTCTCATTTTAGATCTGATATTGGTTTTCTTCGACACCAGCACAAACACGCTATTAATAACTCTAATGGATTGGACTGTTTCCATCATTTTTTGTTTCCTCTGTCCGTTTGCTTTTGTTCTTTTTGTCCTAAACAGCTGGCTTGCAATCCTAATCAATTCTACTCTAGCCATCAGGGCTGAAAGACTTTGGGCATCAGCTGCTGCTACATTTTTAGGTCATTATTAGGACTAGATACATCTTCAGGCAAATTGAGTCGGACTATTCAGAAGAAAGATTCGGCTATAATGCAGCTATACGTGGACCTTGAATGTGTTTTCTTACCTTTCTACTTCATCCAGATTCAAATTGTTGACATTCGAGAAGTTGGTTTGAGCTAATTGTGCACTAAGTTATCTGTCTGCATGCCAACAAAAGAAATACGGAGGGAGTAATCTATAAGAATATCACAAATTTCTATGTCATGATAGAATGAAAAATAACTAGACTGTGCCCTTCCGAGATAAATCTCTTCATATACCGTGCTCTTCATGTGCTAATGACTATGACGTAAAATCTTGTGTTGAGTTGTTTCCCTCCTTCGTTGGGTCTAAATTTTATAGCTGTCACATAAAAAAGAATCTTATTATTTAGGAGTACTAAATAAAGTTTAATTATAAAATAAATTACAGGCCCCTAGACTAATTTACAAGACGAATCTAATGAGGTTAATTAAGTCGTGATTACAAGATGGTTACTGTAGCACCACTTTAGCAAAACATAGATTAATTAAGCTCATTAGATTCATCTCGAAAATTAGCACCAATCTGTCAAAAGGGTTTTATCATTAAATCGATCGAAATATTCATAAATAGTAAGATTCTATTTGATGTGACAATGCTAAATTTTAGAGGGCAGGAA